>VZSE01009682.1:0-12154 GCA_013398275.1 Promerops cafer
TAAGCCCAGGTAAAGGCATCAAGGTCACAGTGCGTAAGGCTGTCCAGTTGGCTTTGGAAATTGCTGAACGAGAGAAATGCCAAGGCTCTATCTCTACACTGACTCGTGGATGGTAGCTAATGCTCTGTGGGGATGGCTGGGTTGCTGGAGAAAGGCCAACTGGCAGCGCAGAGGGAAACCTATCTGGGCTCTGAGATTTGGCAGGACATCGCTTCCCAGGTGAAGAACCTGACCGTGAAGGTTTGACACGTGGATGCACACATGCCTAAGAGCAGGTGGACAGAGCTGCCAAGGTGAAAGTATCACAGGTGGATCTGGACTGGCAGCACAAGGGAGAATTATTTCTAGCTCGTTGGGCCAGTGATGCCTCTGGTCATCAGGGGAGAGATGCAACATACCGATGGGCTAGTGACCAAGGGGTGGACCTAACTATGGACAGTATCTCACAGGTCATCCACAGTTGCAAGACCTGCACTGTAATCAAACAGGCCAAGCGGGTGAAACCTCTGTGGTATAGTGGATGATGGTCAGAGTATAGGTACAGGGAAGCATGGCAAGTTGACTACATCACCCTTCCCCAAACCTGCCAAGGCAAGTGTTACGTGCTTACCATGGTGGAAGCAACCACTGGATGGTTGGAGACCTACCCTGTGCCTCATGCTACTGCCCAGAACACCATCTTGGGCCCAGAAAAGCAAGTCCTGTGGAGACATGGCACCCCTGAGAGAATCGAGTTGGACAACGGGACCTATTTCAAGAACAGCCTCATAAACACCTGGGTTGGAGAATGTGGTATCAAATAGATATATCATATCCCTTATCATGCACCAGCTGTGGGGAAAGTTGAACAGCGCAATGGACTACTTAAGACCACCCTGAAGGCACTTGGCAGGGGAATCTTAAAAAATTGGGAAGTGAATTTAGCAAATGACACCTGGATGGTTAATACCCAAGGCTCCATCAATAGAGCTGGTCCTGCCCAGTCTGAACCATTGCACTCAGTGGATGGAGATAAAGTCCCTGTGGTACACATGAGAGGTATTTAAGAAAGACTGTTTGGATTAGTCCCACCTCAGGCAAAGGCAAACCTATCCGTAGGACTGTTTTTGCTCAAGGACCTGGTTACAATTGGTGGGTAATGCAGAAAGATGGGGAAACCTGTCGTGTACCACAAGGAGACCTAATTTTAATTGAGAACCGTGTGTAAGGTTTCATTGTGTATATATATATGAGTATAAAGATGGTATTGATTTGGGTATGACATAGATGGTAATACCACGAGCAGCCTTACCTGCTGGATTTCCAGAGGACAAGAGCTACATAACCACCACTGGACCTTCAGAGGAAGACCAGACCCTTCTACAGGATCTCCGCTTCAACAGAACCATGTCTATCACTTCAACAGGACTGCAGCTACCATTTAATCAAACTGCTACCACCATCCTGACCAACAGGGTGCCAGGTTGTGTATCCTGACTGTCATTTTAAGCCAGTGTTTTCCGCCTTTATTTTAATTTTCCTATGAAATTGTAGTTCGGACTTGGAATGTCCCACTGGTTTGTTTTCAAACTAGTACAGCGCCTGAGAAGAAAGTTAGCTAGGAAGTTACTGTCCTGGGGTGATGTTGAATTGTATCCCCATTCGTCTGCCTAACCCAGAAATAGGTTCTGCACCTTTAAAACTGCATCTGAGAGTAAAGGCGGGCAGAGAAGAAGCACCGAGTTTGTTATCAGAAACTGCACTCACTCCTCCACATTCCGGCTCCTGGACTGTGTTGTCTACGGACGGACAGACAGCGGGACAGAGCTCTCTCTTTTTTGCTGTTAGTTAGTTAGTTTTAGATAGCTGAGGCAGAGAAGTTCCCTGGACTGTGGTTTTTCTTTCTCTTTGGAACTGTTTGAACCTGCTCTGGACTGAACACCCAGAAGAGCACCGGCAGCTCGCACCTGTCGCCCACTGGACTGGGCCTGGGCCATAGCATTTCCAGCGCCAGAGAGACTGAGAGGAGACTGAGTGAGCTGAGCTACAGCCCCACGAAGGGATTTTCTGAGTCTGACATCTCTTTTGGAGTGGCAAGAAGTTCTATTGTTTAATATTGTTCTTTTTTTGTGCTGGTGAATGCTTTGCCCATTAAATAAACAGGTTTTTTCCACTTTTCTCCAAGGAAATATTTTCCTGAACCAACTGGGGGAGGGGCCAATTGAATCTGCTTTCTAGAGGAACCCCATTAGAGGTTTTTCTCCTAAATTTGCCCTAAACCAGGACAGTTACTGGAACAGAACAGGAGAAAGGTGGTGGTTTATGATGGAGATATATTGTTATAAACCACCTGCCTTATTTTCTTAAGCAATTTTACCCATCGTGTAACATTTTTTAAATCACCTGTCTTTCTCACCATGAAAGAAAACAGTAAAGGGAAAAAATTCAAGAGGCAAATTCTCCCCTACTTCACCAATGAATTTATAGCCATTTTTTCATTATATTTGAGTGAGACAATTTTGTGGTTTAGAGCCCACTAATGCCTTTCACTTCTCTAGCTTACAAGTGGCCAATTACTTTGTTGGCTTGTATTTTGGTGTAGGGCACATGGACCAGATGCAGTACTGATGGCAGAAGGCAACCATCCTGCTGAGATGATTCAATCTCCGATGATTCACATTGCCCAGCAAATTGCAGCTGGTATGGTTTACTTGGCATCACAGCACTTTGTGCATTGGGATCTTGCTACCTGGAATTGCCTGGTTGCTGAGAACCTGCTAGTGAAGATTGGGAATTTTGGGATGTCTAGATATGTGTACAGCAGAGACTACTATAGGGTAAGTGAACTGCTATAATCAGTAATAATGGAGATTTTGTTCAGTCATTTTACTGCATTCATGTGACTGATTCTACTTTTACACTGGACAATCTCTGTGAGATGATTTAGGGGCTGGCATACAGAGAAGCTGGTTCTGAGTAAACACCAATGGTATTTAACTCAGTTTGGTATTAGTTTTGGTAAATTTGAAGAGAATTAATCAGAATAAGATTGGCATGTCCTGTAGTTTATATGTGTTAGTTTTCTAATAATAAATCATACAACAATCTCTGGGCAGAAATTTGGCATGTTTGGCTGTAGTAAAGAAGCAGCAGAAAAAAAGCTATTCAAATTTGGCTCAACTCTCTGAAGATTTGAAATATCTTCTTACACATTTCTAAAACAAATGTAAATTGTAACTTGATTATTGTATAATTTTTCAGTTTACATAAATACATATAATGGTCAGCAGCACTGGACAGAACAGCTTGCTGACAGCAAGCATTTCTTGCTTTAAGCCAATTCTTTAATATTACTGTTTATGGCACTGTTTGTGTCACTCTAGTGAGGGCTGTAACTCAGTGCTGGGTAAGACCATGGTGCTTGTTCATATTCTGGCCCTGGCTATTTTCCCTGAGCTCAGTTGTCATAAAATGACCTGTAAAGTTTGCAAAGGGCTTCTAGGATCTCTAGGATAGATAGGACTGTGTACACTGATTATTATCACTAATGTTGGCTTTGTACTATGTGGCAAGTCATGTAGTTTACAGCATTTGCTGTTCAATACCATGTGTGCAACTTCATGATTGGAACTGGAGTAATAGTGGCAGCTATCAGGTTTTTTTAGCATGGGGAGGCAATCCATGGCCAAGCTATTAGTTTATAAATGCTAGAGCTGTATCCTGTAACATAAGCTATTCAAAATCTTTAAACACATTCTCTGTACCTGCCTCCCTCATCACTTGTTACTAATGAACTCCTTATAGATAAAATGAAAGCCCATTCCTTAGCCACCTTAATTGGGCTGCTGTGTCTATCAAAGAACAGTGCACCAATGTTTCTGTGATGCCTGAAAAGAGATTGTCTTTTGTGGTGGGTTGACCTTGGCTAGATGTCAGACACCCACTCAGTCACTCTCTCACTCCCCTTTCTCAACAGGATGAGGGAGAAAATAAGATGAAAAAGTTTGCAGCTCAAAATAAAGGCAGGGAGATCCCTTACCAATTACCATCACAGGGAAAACAGACTCAACTGGGGGAAAATTAATTGTATTTATTGACAAGTAAAAATAGATCAGGATTGTAGGAAACAAAGACAAAAAAAATGAAAAAACCTTCCTTACACTCCTTTTTTTCTGAGGCTCAACTTCACTCCATTTCCAGTTCCTCTACCTCCCCTCCTCCCCAAACCCTGAGCAGTGCAGGGGGTGCAGGTAATGGGTGGTTGTGGTCAGTACATACCAGTTCTGCTCTGATAGTTGTTCCTTCTCATACTTTTCCCCTGCTCCATCATGGGTCCTTCTCACAGGCTGCAGTCCTTCAGGATAAACCTGTTCCAACATGAGGCCCTCCATGGAGTGTGGATATCTGCTCCAGCATGGTTGTTTCCACAGGAAAATACTTGTTCCACCATGATCTCTTCCAGAGGCTGCAGGGGAATATCTGCTCTGGCATCTGGATCACATTTAGCTTCAGTCTGTGAAATCAGAAACTACGTAGAGGGATGAAAGTGAAAATCTAATGACTAGGGTAAAAAACAGTCTAGAGCAGAGTGGACTTGCTTCTGTGACCAATTACTTGATAATCCATTGAATTTGGGTGTGGTTTTATTCCTTTGGAAAACTCCCCCACAAGACTTACACCAACATGATGCTCATGAAGGATATCAAGATAGTCACTAAAAGCCAGTTCACCTTCAGAATGGAAGCAGCACCCAGAAACAGTTGCTAGGAAATGCAGACCTCTCACTGATCCACAATATAGCTAAAAGCTCTGATTATACTTCAGTCAAAAGCTTAAAAATATTTTTGGAAATTTTCAAATGGAAATTTTCCTATTGTTTTTTCTGTTAAAACCTTTGATAATTTACTAGTATTTGGAACCAATTTGTTTAAAGAGCCTTAGGTTCCATATGCATGCATATAAAATACCATGAAGTCTACAGTCAACATCACCCACAGCTGACACAAGTTTTCCTGTTGAAAAAACTCTTAGCACAGATGTTCATTAACTTTAAAAGTCCTTTAAAAATTACATACATAAAACTGAATCATTCTTAAAAATAGCCCCACATAGGGATATAAATTGCAGGAAACCACTGAAATTACTTTGAGTAGTGACAGCAGCAGCAGTTGTTGCTGCATGCTGTGAGGAGTGCGAGGCTTCTGAGGTTCCCAAGATGTCTGAGGGGGTTTCTAGGCCCCTGACATACTTGGGCTGTGTGTGTGGAGGGACCAGCCAGCAGACAACATATCTTGTGAGAGAGATGGGTGAGAGTTGATAAGTGCCAGAATTCCCCACAGCCAGTTCAAACCAGGAGAAGCCACATATAATTTTCCCCTAAGAAGCACCTGCGAACAGGGTGCCCAAAGAAGGAGTGGTATCTGTTGGGAACACTGATGGCAGGTGACACGGCTGGTAAGATTCCCAACTAGCTCTGATACCCAGCTCGTGCCAAGTGCTGTTCCCGAATCTGCCAGCAGTCTCGGGTAACGGTGCAGAACAGGGCTGTTCCTCTATGGCTGCAGGTGATGCAGTGTCTAGGTTTCGAAGCAAGAATTCAGAGAAGGCTCTTTCTTGTTTGGTTTCTCAGGTTTATTGTCCCAAGCGAGGGGGAACGAGAAAAAGAGGTCGAAACAAAGCCCGCGCCTACTTTTAAACAGGGAGGAAGTTACAATTCTTTAACCAATCAGAATACAGTGGGGAGGGGAATGAGGAGGGACCCACGACCTAACACCCTATAGGAAAGGCATGGGGAATGGAAAGGGTCACGTGGACCAATGGGATGTCGAGGAACAGGGAATTCTCTAGAACTAGGGGTAGGAATCAGGGGGGATTGACATCATGTAAATAAGGTAACGTGTATCTAGGGAGTGACTGACAGCAGGATTAGGGAGGGGAGAACCTGAGGTAAAACCAAACCATCAGGGGGGTAACAGAAACAAACCATGGGGAGAAAGACCCACCACCACAGGCAGGGGAAGGGAAGCATGCTCTGTCAGTTATTGAGCTGCTGCCTGCTGTATTAGACTGCATTCACAATGATCACACCAGCTAGCTGGTGGCTGTGCAAGCCTACTTGGAAGCTTGAGGTCTCCTGGGAACTGGAATTAGAAAGATAGCATCTTTCAAAAGAATTACCATTTTATAAGTGAACCATTCTTTTTCTGAGAACTACGAGGAATCTGTGACCTGCTGAAAGAAGATATTATCTGCTTGCTGCAACTGCAAGGCTGAGGCTGAAACCCAAACAGGAGCACTACAGCATACCTATGCTGACATCTCCACCCAAACAAACCTCCCAAGGACTAAAATAGCCGTCCAGACCTTAGATTGCATGGAGCTACAGCACCTGGAAGTCCCCTTGGCACCTGAACATAGCAGTGGCTGTCATAACAAGTATGTCTAACTAGAAGAATTCTTCAAACAAGTAGCTATGTTGAAAGAGGAGCTCAACAGGCAGTGCAGTATTTGGGAATGTGAATGGTAGATCTATACATGATATTGTGTGCTGTCCCAGGCTGAATGACAACCCTGTTTTACAGCTATGCAAGAAGAGAAACCTAATTTCAACAACAATCTGACAGACACAAATAACTAAGGAGATGAAGGAGACTGGACCCTTGTCTCTGCTCAGGGCAAAAGGAAGAATCTTCCCCCTTTCCATAAAGTGCCTCTATGTAACAGATACTGTGCTCTGGGGGTGAAGAATGAAAAGCACCTGAATAATAGACAGAATCCAAGGGAAGACATACGTGCAAAGTTGATCCAATCACCCACCTGCATTAGAACCAGTGCCACCAGAAAAGCATGTGGAATATTAGTAACTGGAGATTCCTTACTGAGAGGTACCAAAGCACCCATTTGCTGTTCAGACAATTTCTCTGGAGAAGTCTGCTGCCTACTGGGAGCTCATATTCATGACATCACTGAGAGGCTGCTGAGCCTGGTGAACCCTACAGATTATCATCCACTCAACTATTCCAGGTAGGTTCTAATGATACTGTGAAGAGGCAACTTAGAACCATGAAAAGAGACTATACGTCCCTCGGGGCAATGTGAAAAGGACCTGGAGCACATGTGGGGTTCTCTATCATCTCAAACAGAGGAAGGATTTCAGGAAGGAGGAGACAAATTGAATGGATGAATACCTGGCTGCATGGCTGATGACGTACTCAAGGTTTTGGCTTCTATGATCATGGATCTACTTTTGAGAAACTAGGCCTATTGGGCACTGATGGGATTCACCTGACCAAGTGGGGCAAGAGTGTCTTTGCCAAGAAACTGGCCAGAATTATAAGGAGAGCCTTAAACTAGATTCAGGAGGGAAAGGGATGGAGTTTTGAGCAACAGAGAAGAGCCAGAGGGTGCTGATGTATTAGGAACCAACAGGGAAACAGATGTGAAATGCCTCAAAGGAACTGGGGTTGTTCCTCTAAAAAGATGTAATGGTCAATAGACCAGATGAAGTGCCTCTACCAATGCACACAGCATGGGTAACAAACAGGAGGAGCTGGAAGCCACTGTGCAGCTAGAATGCTATGACCTAATTGCTACTACTTGGACATTGAGCTGTTGACTATAACTCTTTGGACACAGCCATCCATTCTTATTCAACTAACAGTCCACCCATCAAATACATATCTCTCTGATTTAGTGACAAGAATGTTGTGGAGGACTGTGTCAAAGTCCTTGGTGAAGCCCTGTTGGCTGTCTCTAATCACCCCCCCGTGTTTCCACATGTCTTCCAGAAGGATCTGCTCCATGATCTTACCAGGCATGAAGGTGAGGCTGACGGGTTGGTAGTTCCTAGGGTCCACCTTTTAACTCTTTTTAAACGAGTGGGATATTTCCCTTTTCTCCAGTCACTGGGGACTCTCTGTCTGACATGACTTTTCAAATATGATGGAGAGTGGCTTAGCAACTACATCAGTCAATTCCCTCAGGACCCTGAGATACATATTGTCATGTCCCATGGACTTGAGTACATTTGAGTTCTTGAAATGGTCTTGAACCTGGTCTACTCTTAGGATGAGAGAGACTTCTTTCTCTCAGTACCTGCTTTGAGATTCAGGGACTTGAGAAATGTTGGAAAAGTGATTGGCATTGAAAACTGAGGCAAAAAATACCCCAAACCTGAGTACCTCAGCCTTCTCCATGTTGATTTTTCTAGTTCTGTTTTATCAGGCAAGGGTGCATTTTCTTTAATATTGGGTTTTTTTCAACATACCTATAGAAGCCCTTCTCATTATTTTTCTCATCCTTTGTCATATTCAGCTCCAGCTGTGCCTTAGCTTTCTTGATCACATACCTACACAGCTAGGCAGTGGTCCTATATTTTTTCTAGGATACATGTTGTTGTTGTTGGGGGTTGGAATTTTCCCCATTAGAAGTGCCGGGGAGGAACTGAGAAACTGGGTGCTTGGAACAGGGCGGGGGGAGGGGAACTCTGGGGGGAAAGGACAGAACCATCGCGAGACTACGAGGCAGGTAAAAGGCGAGTTTGGGGGCAGCCTTGCTCTCTTGCTNCATTCTCCATTCCAAGGGAGGTCTTGCAGCCTTCCCTAGCAGACACTGTCTTGTAAACCAAAACAGTTGTGAATGAGTGTTTTAAGACCACTTAAAGAATCACCGGCAAAGGTATCAGTAAAAACAGGTTTAATATAAAAGTGACAGCATGACAGAGTTTGTTTGCAAGGTTCGCTCTACTACTTACTAAAGGGTTAAGGCAGAAGGAGGAAAACCAAACAAAAATCCAGTCAATCAATCCAAACCAAAATAAATCCAAAGCTATCTATGTGTGGGCGAAGGAGGGGAGAGACAAAAGGATAGAAAGGGCAAGGATAAAAAGGAATATAGCCTAAACATGCAAGAGCACTTAAACCTAACAGCACTTAAACTTAACAGCTTTTAAACTTAACAGTACTTATCAGCATTTAACTTTTAAGTTAAACAATTTAGCAAAGGATTCATATAGGATTTACTATACCACAACAGTAATTTACTTACAAGCCTAACATACAAATCTGAAGTACTTAAGAATCCAGGAGAGCAACATTTCTGGTACATTTGCTATAGCATCCTCAGACATTCACACAGATATAAAGAGTCTGCACAAGGTACCTGTGAAAAATTCCCCTCAAAGGTAGTGAAATACTCACTTCAGATACCTTTGCATCTTCTCAAGCGGTGAAGGGTTGAACTTCAAGTAGTGGGGGTATCAGCCCAGGATCCATCATTGTCTGGCAATCCTGCAAGTATAGCAAACCTGAGAGTTCCCTGGCTCTGAGAGGCCCCCCTCAGAGGGAGGTTGCTGGTCACAGCCTATAGTACTGGCTGACAACTGGTTTGTGTGCTAGGACAAGTTTGTTAGAGAAGAAGTTGATAAGAGTAATGGAAAGGAATCCTTCCAAGCTTGTTTTCATGGTAACCAGAGTGGTGGAGATGTTTTTTACCAATGAGCGCTGTGTTGATATATAGTGGCCAATGAATAAGTGTAAACTTTGTGAGAAGGTAAAAGACAGCCGGCTGTGAGAATAAAGAGATTATTGAGGCCTTCTGATGTTGTACAGTGTTCTTCTGCTTATTATGACCATCTCAACAACAACAACAGTCTGCTGCAGTCCAGGAGAGCTCAAAGGGTCTCACTTTGGACTGCTGTTTACAGGGTTGCAAGAGAGTGAGCTTTAGTTGTAGTAATTTTTCATCCTGGCTGCACTTTGGGTCAAAAACTTTCTTTGAAAGTTTGAGAATAAAAATATTATCTCACTTGTGAGAGAAATGATGCTCACTTTTATCATTTCAAAGGTTTATTAAACCATAGCAAAAATACAACAAAGGACTGAATAAGGAAAAATTACAGCACTGGGAGTCTCTACGACTAGCAGCCATGTGCTCGTCTACAAAATGGATGCTCTGCCTTTTAAAATCTTGGCCCCTCCCAAAGTCTTGTCAGTCAACTCCTTCTTTGCCGTTTATTGGTGGCGATCACTTTCTTACAACTTGATTGGAGGTCAGGTGTTGCCATGCCGCGCCTCCTAGTAACAAGCCTGCTCTCCCCTATATGCCCCAACTAGTGACTACAATAAAAGGGGGAAGGGAAAGAGGACTATGGAGAGAACATACTAAAATAACATAACTATACATCTATACAATTTTCTCTTAACATACACATAGTATTTATCTCTTAATTGTGAGAGCCAACCATTACATTATCTATTTATAACACTTGGTTTGTTATTCAGGCAAAAAAATGTTTCCAAGGCTGTTCATTTCCAAAAAAAAGTGGGAGCTTGTTAGCCAGCACTAGATCCTGGGAGCAGACAGTGTTTCTGATAAGCTCAAGAAGAGCTCAGCCCAGGTGCTGCTCATCAAGGCTGAGACCTAATGAGCATTTCTCAGATCGTAGTGGGGCTTGGGGGAGGGGGGCAATGCACCAGCACAGGTTTTCACCTCCACTGCCTGTGCATTTCCTTCTTACACTGTACTTTGAGCAGGAGGTTTTTACTGAGCAATGCTGGTATGCTGCCTTCTTTGCCTGACTTCTTACACATGAGAATTGAGAGCTCTTGCACTCAAAGAAAAATTACTTTAAAGAGCTGCCAGGTCTCTTCTGCTCCTTTATCCCTGAGGGCAGTTCTCCAGGAGGTTCAATCCACTAATTCCCTAAACAGCTGAAAGTTTGCTCTCCTAAAATTCAGTATCTTGGCTCTCCTCTTCACCTGGCTCATATCCCTCAAGACTGAATTTCAGCAGGGCATGGCTGCCACCAATCTTGACCCCTCTAATTAGTTAATCTGTGTTGGCAAAAAACAGGTCCAGTTCTCTTCTGGTTGGGCTTTCTATCATCTGGATTAAGAAGTTATCATCAATAGACTCCAAGAGTCTCCTGGGCTGCTTGCATCTTGCTATGCTGCTTTTTAAGCATACATCAGGGTGATTGAAGTCCCCCAGCAGGATAAGGGCCTGTGAGCATGATGCTTCCTGTAGTTGAAGCAAGAATGTTTTGTCAACAGGCTCCCCTTGACTGGGAAGCTTCTAATAAACACCATCACAAAGTTTCCTTTGTTGGTGTGGCCCCTAATTGTTATCCATAAGCTCTCAACCTGTTCATCACTGTTTTTCAAAGACAGCTCTGTGTAGTCAATCCATTCCTTTACATAGAGGGAAGCCCTGTAACCCTCCTTCCTTGCTATCCCTTCTGAAGAGTTTATAGCCATCCACTGCAGCACTCCAGTTGCGTGAATCATCCCACTATGATTCCATGATTGCAATTGCATCATAGTTGTACATCCAGCTGTACAATGGCTTGCCACTCCTCCTGTTTGATGCGCATGCTTTGTGCATTGGTGTAGTGTGGCAGGAGAAGAGTCAGATATCACTTGGGCAGATCTGATCTAGTAGTTTATTGAGCTCTAACCAGTAAATTTAGGTATGTAAAATATTTAATAAGTACGGGTGGATTGGCAGACAATACTATTTACTACTGTCTTGGGGTGATTTTATGATGATCATTTATTCCTTAATCATCTGCTTTATGCCCAGAAATGTTTATGGTATCTTTGAGATGAACCAGCGGTCAGGGCTGGAGCCCGGAAACCCCGGGTGCAGGGTCTGTTCAATCTCTCTCTCTCTCCAGCGTGGTTGGCGGCTACGCAGATTGTTACTTCGTTGCCTTTTTGGCTGGATTAATTTTTGCCAACTTAGGCAAGAAGCTTTTGTGTTTTTTGTGGGTTTTTTTCCTTCCCTTGGCCTGGAGGCTTTTCACCGGCAAATCCTTTCGGCAGTTTTTTTTTGTTTGGTTGGTTGGTTTTTTTTTTGTTTTTCCCTCTCCGGCCCGGGGAGCCTGCGGGGCGGCTCTGGTTGGTCTGAACCCCAGAAAGACCAAGCCAGTGAAAGGAGGGATATTAAACTCCACCAACTTTGCCAGCTGCGAGGAGAAGATCCATGCCAGAAATCCAACAGATTCCCAGCTGCTGCTTGAACTCTTTTCTTCCCTCTGTGAGAAACGACGCCCACCTTTTAAAATTTTAAAGGTTTATTACAACAAAGGACTAAATAAGGGAAAAGTTCAGTGCTGGGAGCCTCCGGGCCAGCCTCCGTGCAAGCCACGTGCTCGGCTACAAAATGGATGTTCTGC
>VZSE01009686.1:0-165751 GCA_013398275.1 Promerops cafer
TTCTGTGATTCTGTGATTTCACAATGACCATGGGCAGTTCTAATCACTATTGGCTGAGGCAGAATAGTGATTTACATGTTGGGTTCTTTTCCCCCTAAGTGAAAATAGTATGTGCATGATGTCTCCTTGGGTTGAACCAAGACCTTTCAGAATGCTTTTTTTATTTCCATATGGCAGTGCTACTCATACATACCATCCTACACACTCCCTTTCTCTATTTATTGTGTGTGTCACAAAAAACCCCTTCAAACAAATAAAATCTTGAAAAGTCTTCAAGCATTTTAGATTTATTGGGGTTTCTATATCCAGTTGTGTAAAGATACTGTATCCATAGTTACAGTCTTTCTCCTTGATTGGATTTTTGATTTTTAATTTTATAGCCATTTAGCACAGACTTCTTTGTATCACAAGTGTCCTTTGTTCCCACCATCCCGTTTATGGTACCTCCATAAACCTTGACAGCTTTGAAGGCTTTTGATGCAGCAAAAGCTTAAGCATTTTCTTACATGTGTGCATGAATGCACAGGTGTTGTGTGCTCATGACACGAAACTGATCCTATCTCTAGAGAGTCACTGAGCACGTGCATAAGATTGAACATGATGGAATCAAAAGCCTGCCCTTTCCAATCTCTGCAGTACAAGACAGGAAGGTCTAGTAGCATATGGAAGGAATGACCCTTTTTGAAAAGACAGCTGGATTTTTGGGTTTTTTTACATCTTCTAGAATGGTCTTGTTCTTTAGTAGTTTCATGTGTGCCTATCTGCAGGCAGACACAAACATTATCCTTGCCAAGGCAGACCAGAGTGGAGAAAAGACAAAGCAATTGAAGAGAGGCTGTTGACAGTAGGGAAAAAAAATTCTACTGCCCTTGACCTGTCAAACCAGCCAAGCCTGCCAGTATCTCTGTGGCCTCAAGCCTACCTTATTGTTTGTACTGTCTGGAGTGTACTATTGAGAATCCTAGATTTTCATATTTAAATAGAATACTTGATAAAAAGCAGGTGGGCTTTACATGTCTGGTCTAGAAAATAAATAGAACATGAACTTAGCCTTCTGATAGTCATTGTAAACCCTGTTGCCATTTTATGTCTCATCTGGACAAGAAGATAAAGATGCATTACAAAAAAAATGTTAAGAGACAACTGAAAGTCTTTCTCAGGCTCACATTGAGCACTTAAAAAGCCATCTGCCATTATAGCAACATCCTGGGTGGTATTACTGGCATAACTTGCACTCCAGATCAGAACAGCAGTGCAAGATAGATGCTATCGTTAAATCTGTAAATAGGTTTTCCTGCACATCATCTGTAGATCCTTCCTCTCCCTGTTTATCCTAGTAAACAATCCTAAGAGGTAGCCTGCAGGACTTTGATTTCAGTAATACACGGACACAACTATTTTTTTCAGGAAAAAACACATGAAACATGACATTTTTCTTGAATTGGTGAGACTCTTGGTCCCCAAACTGACTGTTTGTCTTCTTGCCTACTTAGTATTACACCTCTCTGTTTCATCCTGCTTCTGAGCTGAAATGATGTAAACATAATAAATAGTTATGATTTTGCTAGGAGAGCATGCCAGTTTCTTCAAGTTAACTTGGGTCAAGATGTGGGCATTGAATAGCAGTCTCCTTTCAGCCTGCCACTGATTTTGGTTTTCACTGTGTATTTTATTCTGGTTGCATGTTTCACGTGCTGACTGGTTTTAGCTTGGTCAGTGTTTAACAAAAATAAAATTATCAATATAAACATCAAGGAAATTATTATGGTTGTAAAATTAAACCAGCACAGTGGAGAAGGATACCTAACCATGTTTTTAATCACTCATAATCTCCTAGCAGAATTAAGACACTTGTTTATTTCACTGCTGGTATTAGAAAAATAGACACTTTCCATCCTCAGTTTTTGGCAGTGCCTCTTGTGCCTGCTGTTGGAGCCAGATGACCACACGCTTACACATTTAGAGGTTCCTATTGGTGTGTAGAAAACAATTCCTACAAGAAGTCAGCTACATAGCATATCTTATTTTTCTGTTTCATTTCATGCACAATAGATTTAGAGTTCTTTATGACCCCTGTTCATATTGTGTGTCTAGTTCTAATCAAGGTACAATAATTTGCTCCTAACTCTAATTTCAGACTCAATGTTCATCTTCTTTTTGAAGTTCCAGTTCTTGAAATCAACTACATAATATGCTCATCTTCCATGTTAAAAAAAATAGAAATAGGCTTCCCTTATAGCTGAATAGCAAGCTAAAAGCCCACCCTAGTCTCTAATATGAACTTGCAGAGAATACAGCAAGGGCCAGACAGTTGTACAGATTTTTAAGATTACACATTTAAAGTAAGTTTAATCTATTTTAAGGTATGATTTATGATTTTTGAACTCTTCTAATAGAACATAGAATGGTTTGGATTGGAAGGGACCTTAAAAATCATACAGTTCCAACCCCCTTGTCATAGGCAAGGAACCTTCTACTAGACCAAGTCAATCAGAGC
This sequence comes from Promerops cafer, assembly GCA_013398275.1. Lineage (NCBI taxonomy): Eukaryota > Metazoa > Chordata > Aves > Passeriformes > Nectariniidae > Promerops > Promerops cafer. The sequence goes on from VZSE01009686.1 coordinate 2,498, forward strand.
TCCATCCAACTTGGTCTTCTTTTCATTTCGCAGTATCATAGTTTGCATTTGCTACCTAAGATATGTACCACTGTTAAACCTAGATTGCTGTCTGTACAAATCTTTGCAGATTTGGTACTCACCAAGATCGGAGGACGAGAGACGTCATAAGTCATTAAGACAGGGCTAGATTGCTCACCCTGGTTTTTTTTTGTTTTTTTAAAGCATGTTATTATCATAAATTACATTTAAGCGTTGACTTAGTGTCAACAGTTAGCCAGCTTGACTTTACAGGATGCTATGGTGTTGGAATTCTGAAATTTAACATAACTTTCATAGCCAGAATTTAGGAATATCACCATAATAATCAGCAAGTTTGTCATTTTCCTGTGTAACAGCTCTTCCACTAATGTCTTCTGAACTTTTTCTAACCAGATTTCAGCTTACTGGTATTCACAGGTGCACAAATATTCCCGCATTTTGCATATACTGATTCTGTTAGTTATTTGAAAATATTTCAAAGTATTCTATGTCAGATGAAATGAGTAAGGATGCCATAGCAGAAACAGGTAACACAGGTAACTGAAATTAATTTAAAAAGAGGCGTATACTGCCCTAGACCAGTAAGTGAATCTCTGGAGCTTGGAACTTCATCCTTGTATACAGGGTAATTGAGAGGTCACCTTACATAGCTTCAGAAACTGGACATAATGACTTCTGTAGCAGCACTGAATCATTCAGGCTGGAAGGGATGTAGGGATGTGTCTGGTCCAATCTCTTGCTTAAAGGAGGGTCAGACGTGAGATCGTGCCAGATTGTCTTGAGAATCTCCAAGGGTGGACTGCACAACCTCTCCCTGCAACCTGCACTGCCTCTTGACTTACCTTCAGGGGGGCAAAATGTTGTTCCTAACATCCATTAGCAATTTCCTGTTTCAGTTGATGTCTTTTGCCCTCCTGCTATGGTCTGCTGTGGTAAGCTCACTTCCTTCTTTTCCACCCCTTCTCTACAGGATACTGGAGGATGCAATTAACTGTTATCTGCTCCAGGCTCAAAAAGCCTCAGCCCTGCAGCTGCTGCTTGAAGATTGTCACCAATGATCTCAGTGCCCCCCTCTGAACTTTGTCCAGTGTCAGCATCTTGTATAAAGGTCCCACAATTGAATGCAGGATTTCTGATAAGGTCTAATGAGTGCCAAGCAGAGTCTGATAAATCCTGCCTTCAATCTGCTGCTTGTGCTGCCTGCTGTTTAGGCAGCCTAGATACCACCAGTCTTCCTTGCTGCAATGATGCAGCTGCCTTATGCTCAGCTCACTGCCCACTACACCAAGGTTTAATGAGTAGAAGGTCATTTGTACTTGCACAGAGCTAGCATGGCCCCAGTTTCCAAGCGTTAGAAGGTGCTGGTGTCCCTGACAGGCTTCCTTTGGAAAAGGATTGAGTTGGAAATACAACTGGGTAAGAATGCTTAAGGGAAAGAAAGAGCTCTCAGTAAGTCATAAACCTTTGAGATACAGATTGTCACAGAACTGAAGGGAACCAATTCCTGAGCAGTGTGGCAGATACATGAACCTACCTGCTATATCACAATAGTTTCCACTTATGATTTGGATAGTCTAAAAGAAAGTTGGGATGCATGTATCTAAACTTGCTAATGTGTATTGCTTCCTTTTCCTGATAGATAAATAGGTTGTTGTTTCTGAAATGTAATGAACAAGGAATATTTCACAGCTGCTTTCTCACTGGGGCCTGGCACTTGGTTTGGACTTTCGATCTCTGCTGGAGTTCAAACATTATGTAATATTAAGTAGTTATTTATAGCAAGGATTGATTTTTTCCCATATTTTTTCCCTGTGATACATAACATTTCTTTTTGTAATAACAGTCCATAGTGTTGTGCTCTCATGCTTGTCCTGCTGTGTGGCACCTGGCAGTGACACCTGTAAAACTTAGTAGCTTAGCTTTAGGTATTCGTGCTGTCCTTTTGATTTCAATGGTCTGTACTCCCCAGGAAAAGTTTAAACACAAGTGAAATGTTTACAGCATCCAAGTCTTAATTGGTCACATACCTGTATGTTTATCTTCATATATCTATCTGCAGCTGAAAGGGATTGTGACAGTCTTATAATGATACATCACTTTCCCCAGTAGCATGTTACTCTATCATGTCGAGTTAGTGCTGAGCAAATTATTTGGAAAAAAGTAATTTATTGGCCAGATTTAGCTGCCCTACCCGCTCAGGAAACATCTTAGACCAGACTATGATTTTTCTCCTATTTATTGGTTATTCTATCGTCATGAACACTTTTTCCACGCTATTAAATGTGGATAGACCACTGAATTTTTGTAATGGATACATGCTGTTAGACAGATTTGCTTGGATTGCTTCTAGAGGTCTTGGTACATCTTTCAGCTAATTTCAGCAAGATGAAACATTCTACAACAACGCGAGATCTCTCAACGTGAGATCTCTGCGGCAAAAGTAGACACATGGCATGAGTAAAAGCATGTTTCTATGCTAGCCTTGCGTGCAAGACATCTCTCAGTGTATCCGCTTGCGGTGCACTCCCACCGTGAGGGAGTCCCGGAGGCCGAGCCTTGTCCCTCCTGAGCCCGGCTGGGTCGGTCCTGCACCGCAACCCGCCCTTTTACAAATTTCCCTTCCAACATGAGTGTAGTTTGAGGTCGGCGAGCCTGGAAAAGTCGAGGAGCTGGATTGCTTTTCTGGCACTTAAGCCGCCGTTCGACAGCGTGCAGCGACACCGCCGCAGTCCGGGGTCACCGTCGGGGCCGCTCGGTGGCGCGGTGCCTCGCTCGGCTCGGCTCGGCTCGGCTCGGCTCGGCTCGGCTCGGCTCGGCTCGGCTCGGCTCGGCTCGGCTCGGCTCGGCTCGGCTCGGCTCGGCTCGGCTCGGCTNGCGCGGATGTCGCTTCGGAAAGGGGCGGGCGGTGGCGCAGGCGGATGCTGCTCTCGCTCCTCCTCCTCCGTCGTCGCCGCAGCCGCCGCCTCCTGCGCCTCCTCGTATCGCGGCGGTGGCGGGGAGGCGCCGGCCGCGGCCCCCCCGCNGCTTCTCGCCGCGGCGGCGCGGCCTCCGCTCCCTCCCTCCTTGCCTCGGTCGCTGCCCGGCACCGGCGTGATGTCGGGCGGCGCGGCGAGCGCCCCTAAACCCCTTCCGTCCTCCGGGCCCAAGTCACTGCGGGAGATGCCGCATCCCCTGGCCACGTCCAGCAGCGAGGAGATGGGGCCGGCGCTCACCCCCAGCCCCGACCTGCTCCTGCCCCGCAGCATCGCCGACAAGGTATGGCCCGGGAGAAGGGGGCGCGGCATTTGAGGGGGCCTCTGGTGTTCAAGGAGAGCGGGGAGAAGGACTGTGTGTGTGTTTCCCTGACACATCCCTTTTCCCAGCTTCGTCTCCCCGTGGGGAGATGAAGACCTGGGCGCTGCTGACATCCATTGCAAGAGCCCAGAGCGGCTCCGGGGGGAGAAGGCATCGTGTCCCTTGCTGCGAGGGACCGGCTGGGACAGCGGTAGTCGCGCTGTCACAGGAGGGTTGCGAGAGGCAGTATTTTATTTACTGTATCTCCTATGGCTCATAGCGTCTACAGATGGGTGTAAATTTTTCAGGCATTGCTGCAGCTCCTTTGCTGTCTCCTTCCTGTAACCCTCACGGGGAAGGCTTGGAGCTGGCATTGTTTCCTTATCATCAGCTTGTTTGTGATTGTCCTTTCCAGGCTGAACTCCTGCTCATTTCTTCCCAGCACTAATACAGACACGGTGGGCTGTCTGTTTTCCCTTCCCTAGCTCTGGCATGTGCTCACAGGACAGTAGCGAACTCTGTGAAGTGCCTTCCTCGTGGTGCTAATTCGGTAGTGGCAGTACATCACTGCTGGCACATTAGCTACGCTTGCAAGGACTTGATATCCCTGTAGACAAGTCTTCCTGAAATTTTTAAGGTAGGATTTCCTGGGAGCAAGAACTGCAAGGGATGATGTGGGCTTAAAAGCAGTTCTGGCACAGCTGGTTTGTGCATACAAGGTGTTACTGAGTTGCTGGCAGAAAGAAGTGCTGCTTCTATGCCTGTTGTCCTGGGGAATATGGAGCTGCTTCTGGGTAGGATGGATCCCCTAGGCTCCAAAAGCCTTGAGGCTGTCAGCAGTATCTGGCCCAATACACTCCCATGCTACAGGAGAGTGAGTCAAGGTAGCCTGGCCTCTTCCATATTTCACCATCTGCTGTGTGCAGCTGTGATGTAGGGATTCAGCACTTCTTCCTGCCCATGTAAGGAGTCCTCTTCTTGAATATTTGCCCACTCTTGCTCTAGTGAGAAGCAAGGCTTACCTTCTCTTCAGGGCCTTAGGCCTTCATTTCACAAATTAATCAGTTGATGACCTGTTGAGAAAAGAGTATGTGACTAAGGCATGGGTAGAAATTGTGAGGTTTTTGTCTGTGGTACATGGTTTTATCATGTAACTAGGTTGTTGTCTGGCAATAGAAATTGGCAGCTGCCTTCACAAGTCTTGCGGCTGAGGAGCTGCAGCTGTTAACACAGTCCATCCACAATGCTGTATAGCTGGTGGGAAGCAGTGTCCTGAGGAGTATCTCACACCCTGTAACATCTTTCCTCAATTGTATTAAAGAACTTCTTTGCTTTTGGAGTGCAAGCAAGCTTCTCTCTGCTTTACTGCTTTGAGGTTTTGGGAAGTATGTCAGTATTCCTGACAACCTGGGAACAGAAATAACTCTAGCTTCAGGCTGTGGTCAGCTAACTTCTCATAAGTAGGAAAGTTCTTGCCCTGTTTTTCCATCAACAATAGAAATGAAATCCACCTTCCTGTGCCCTGTATGTAGTACCATTCTGTTCTGGGCACTTGGCAGCATAGAAATAGCACTAAAAGGCAGAGCAAAAGTGGCTGTAGTAAGTGATGGTTAGACTTGAGAGCAGTTCTGTGCTTGACCTGGAAATGGCACTAGGCTATAATCCTTGCAGAATAAAAGGATATCCAGTAGGAAGAGAATATGTTTTATTTTTTTCCTTCTAGCTAAATTAGCAGAAAAAGCTGTATGTCTTATCTTCTTGGTGGAAGGAGATCAGCAGCTCTGCTGTGTATGGGATGTCCCTTCTTCCGCTTAATATTTCATGCACTGGCAAGAAAAGAAACATGGTAACTTCTTTCCCACCTCAGAAAAAAATTCAATAAACATGTGTTCCTAGCTTTAAGGCAGTGCTTGCACTGTGTATTAAGTAATCTACAGACGGAGTATGGTAAGTGGAGGTAAACAGGTAAGACTACTTTTTGGGTGGTGTGTGTGTCTCAGTCTCAGAATCGTGGAATGGTTTGGGTTGGAAGGGAGCTCAAAAATGATCTAGTCCAACCTCCATGCTGTGGACAGGGACACCTCTCACTAGACCAGGTTGTTCAGAGCTCCATCCAGCCTAGCCTTCGTTAATTTTAAAAATCTTAATCTCTGATGGTGGATTATTGATCTTTTGAGAGACTGGCTCACTAATCAACTAGTAGTGCAGAGTAACTTTAATAGCTGAGTAACAAAGGGAGGTCAGCATTCAAGTCCTACTTAGGCTTAAAGCTCTGCTTTTGTTATTTATTGATTCTTGAGTATGAGCTGTTCTAATCTTCTGTCTGGTGTTTTGGGAGAGTCTGGTGAAGATTGGTACTGCAGAAATTTTGGTCCAAGTCTCCTGCTTCAAAGTGTCTTTGAGTCAGATTCTTTAAGGACAGCTGTCCATATCCAGTTGTGTACTAGGATATCCCTTTAGGAAGAGGGCTAGTGACAATAGCTGGCCCATCACCATGAAGTGGATAATCTGCTTTTTCTGTGTTCCTCGTGTTTTCTCTGAGCAAATACTTCCTAAAATCTGCTGCAAGCTACAAGTACTTAAGACTGAAATCCTCTGAGTGGAGAAAGTTCAGAAGTAAAGGGAGGTTTTCTGCCAATAAAGTGCTTCAAATTTTATTGCCACTGATGTATAGCACAGAAGTGGCTGAACCTCTGCCATCACTGCTTTGTATTCTTTAAAGCATGCTTTTCTTACTTTTTTTTGATCCATTGAGAAAAAATGCCACTTTATCCTGAGTCAGAGAAACCTTAGGGACAGGAACACCTGCCTCTGTGCCTCCTTTTGGATTTTGATTCAAATATGGGAATACTGTAGTACTTCAGATCCTGTATAACTTTAATGTCTCATAAACCTTAGGTTGCTGTTCAAGAACAGTGGCTAAGGCTACTAGAGTAGTAGGTCGTTGGAAAGGGAGGTCTCTTGTGCTGTTTACTGAGGCCATCTAAGTAGACTAGTCTTAAGTTTTCTGAATCTTAGGAAAAGGGCTGCATAACTTTTGTTATGTGAAGTAGTAGACCTGTAGTGGACAATAGTTTTAGGAACCAGGACACCTTGACTTTTGACAGCATCTTACCTCTTAAATGAAAAGGACATTTTAGCTAAGTACTTGACTTTCACAGTCATGCTGCAGGAAACAAAACGCTTGAGTTGTAGATTCTTGTTTCTAAAGCATTTATATATTGGCTGTGTGTTTCTACAAAGATCTTTTTGTTCCCCTGAAGTCTAATTGCTTAAAATACTGTCATGATGGCTGAGCATCATGAGTGTCTTTGAGTTTATTCTCCCTTCACCCTTGCTGGCTTTCAGATAAGGAGACAGCTAAAGCTGAACCTGAGTTGTGCTATGTTTGTTGTGTTTTGGGGTTTTTTTCCTCTTATTTGGTTGGGGTTTTTTTAATATCAGGTGAGAGGAGAAACATGCAGAAGAAAACAATTCCTCAGGTTGCATGGCAGGGTTAGTTGTAGAGTTAGTTGTAAAACTGAGGCCTTGCTGGTTAAGCTTTTGGAACACATACAAGCTAATTCAGATCTTGTTTTCAGGGCAGATCCACTGCTGAGGAGGGCAAGACATGGGGAAGTGTCTGGATTTTTCTGTGACTTTTCCTTTTCAACAAAGAAGGAAGTTCTGCTTGCAGATGACTACTTGACTCCAGTGCACAAGTTTGTCACTTTCGATAGCACATCCGTTCTGTGCACCGGGACAAATGCTTTGAGAATAAGGAGAAAAGGCAGTATTAATAGGTTACTGAGTTTAGAGCAGAGGTGAGAAGTAGACGATATTCTGGTGCATGAAGACTTGGATTCAGACCCCCTGAGGCTGTGCAGATTTAGTGGGCTACTGCTAAGATTTGGAAGCGTCAGGCTGTGCAGAGTTAGAAGGGAGGTGTTCTGTATGGCTTAGTTCTGCTGTTGTCTAGCTGTGGTCCCTCTAGACTTGCATCATCTAAGAGTATTTTCCTAACATGGTGGTGTTGGCTGTTGTTGCTATGGTCTGCCTTGAGACTGGCAGCTATCTGATAAGAGTCCTTGTTCACATCGCTGGTTTCTTGCCAAGGACTCCAAAATCTTTCATATCCCACTGTCTAGGACTCGGACTCCCTTGTCCTTTTTCAGACATTTCTGACTGCTGTTACTGTACTTGTGGTAGCTGTACTTGTAGTTACAGCTACATGTAACTTTCTCAGCTTTTCTTCTTGGAAACTGCCTACCTTGTGTTTGCCTCTGTTAACTCTATACAGCTGATGGGAACTTCAAGGCTGTTTTACAGGTAGTATATCAAGCAGTTACCAGAGCTGATGTGGAATACGAGGCTTGCAGTGAATGCATACCTTGAATTTGCTAGTTCATGGAGATGGACTTTAAAACTTGCACTGCAGATTTCTGGTTACTATGTGAAAACTATTGTTTGCATGCTCCTCTGCTTCCAAGTTACCACCATGGTGAATTCCGAGACTTCTTATTAGCACCTGATCAAATATAAATACTTGGTGTTTGCTGGAGTGCTGTTACATAGCACTTGACTGTGGAAGGGAGCCTGGCACCTCTCCAACTCCAAAAAATATACTGAGAGTCTGAAGCTCTACTTCCAGCCTCCTTGGTTACTATTTTATAATTATTGCTCTTAAGTTTATCCACCTACAGATGAAACCAGTTTGCAGTATAATTTGAAAATTTAAAATAGATCTGCCTGAGTGTCTACAAACTTCTTCCTTCTCTGACTAGATGAGAACTTAGACCAGCACCATGTATTGTTCTTAAAGGAAGCTGGAAATAAATTCTCAGTTGTGGGGGAGACTGAAGACTGCAGAAAGTCAAACTGAAGTTGGTGAACTTGGGAAACAATGTCAGTATGATTGGGTTGATCTGTGTTCCTATCTACAGGATGCAAAAATGACAGTCACAGGGAAGTTGAGGCTAGAAGGCACTTCTGCATTTTGTCTCGTCCAACCTCTTGGCTCAGATAGACCAGCCTGCCCAGGATGCTGTGAAGTTACTTTTTGAACAGCTCTCTGGGTATCCTGTTCCTGCATCCAGTTACCCACAAAGTAAAATATCTTTCTCATGTTTAAGTGAAACTTAGAGTATTTCAATTTTCACTTAGAAGAGTCTGTCACTTCCTCCTGTACACCCTTCCATCAAATATTTATCCTTATTGATAAGATTCCATGAGTATTATTATCTCCAGGCCGTTTGCCTTCTTTGCCTTGAGACATGTTGTTGGCTCTTGGTCAACTTTTCCATCACTGTCTGTGGGTTTTATTTTTTTCATTCCCTGTGCCAAACTGCTTTTCAATCAATCAGCGTCCAGCACACACTGCTGCATGGGGTTGCTCCTGGCAGGTGCAGGACTTTGCGTTTCCTCGTATCAAATTTTTTGAGCTATCCCACAGCCCATGAGAAATACCCTGAGGTACTTCTCCAGCCTGTTGAGGTCTTCATGAATGACAGCACAAACATCTGATCAAGCATTCTATACCGTTGTGTACTCTCAGTACACTTGCTGAGGATGTACCCTGTTCTGTCATTTAGGTCCTTAACGAAGGTGCTCTTACTTACAGTGGTCTTCACTTGTAGGAATGGGGAAGGGTACTTTCGTGGTACCTTACACCATAGATGCTCTAGTACTGTTGTAAAACTCAGTGGTCTCCATGAAACATAACTGCAGCGAGTTTCTTGAATTTGCAATTCACTTCTTTCTTGAACAAGATGAAGGATAGCTAGCAAGTTGGAACAAACACTTGCATCAGCATAACTATCTTAGTACCATTACTTTTTCAATCTCTCTTGGTAAAGCTAAACATAGCTTCTTCTCTGTAACAGTATTATTACTTTGTGGTTCTTAACTTAATGGAGGGAGGGGTGTATACTTTGAGGTTGAATTCAATGCTGCACAGCTTTCATAATCTTTACAACAGGATTGCTTCATACATAATGAGACAGAGTATTGAAAACAGATATTCAGAGCATATATAGAGGAACTTGGTTCTTCAGATGGGTTTCAGAAGGATGAGTCTTGGCAATAACTTGTCAGCCATGGTGGAAAAAGTTATGCTTGATGGTCAGAAGGAATCCTCAGAGCTGACTGTGCTGGAATGCCTTAAACTTACCCATGTAGCTGAATGCTTTCCGAGCTCATTCATGGATAGAAAGGGATAACTACTTTGATAATGAAGTTCTCTTATTATAGTTGTATGGGGATCTCCTCCTACTATCAGTGCCTCAGGCAGCATGTCCCTGTAATTAATGGTGGGAGGGGCAGAGAATAAAAGAATGAAGGTTTGCTATTGACACGCCTATCTGGGATACCTCTATTCCTAGAGTTATGTGCAAACTGTTGTCCTGGTGTCTTCTAGCACTGTGGTTTACTCTTGTGGTATCTTAAACAGATGGTCTGGCTGTCACATGAGCCAGTCTGCTCCTGCTCTGAGTTGAGAGACTGGTCTCTGTAAAGTAGGTCAAGAGACAAGGCAGGCAGCTTTTTTGGTGCAGTGGACTTAGTGCCACTGCAGGAAAATCTACTTGCCACACCTGGAAGGCATATTTGAGATTGTAACTTGCATGTTCTTTCAGTCTGCGGAAGACTTATAATAAGTCAATTAAAAATGGCATTTTATCTTGAGTATTTCTCAGAAATAACTTTGCTGAGGCTTGTTCTCTGCTGACCGTGAGCAAGATCTTAAATGCTGAGCTGTACTGACTCTTTAAGTTGTGACTGAGTTGACTGCCTGAGCCAGGGTGCCAGTGCAGCTGAAGTTTCCAAGTTCTTGTGGCTGGGGAAAACTGCTTGCATCACTAGGATGTAATGGTGAAAAAAGGTCTGAACACTGCCATGGCATCTATAATTGCGAAGTAAAATCTGTGTAAAGTTACTCTTAGTGAAAATTAATTATTGAAAAACAAGGGGGAGTAGTTTCTTGCCAGTTACTAAGGGCAATAACTGACAGCAAGGTAGCTACTAGCACTACTGCAATTATCAGTTGAAGATGGAAAAAAAAATCTAGTAAGCTGCAATTATTTTAATGAGTTAGCATTTCCAGTGCCAGTTCAGCTTAAAACGCCTTCAAAATGGGCAAGAAGGGAGACCCAGAAGGAGCTACTGACTGTTCAGCCTCACCTCAGTCCCTGGAAGGGTGATGGAACAATGAATTCTGGTAGCCATCTTTATCCACAGAGAGGATGAAAAGGTGATTAGGAGTAGTGAGCATGGATTCACTAAAGGTAAATCATGCTTGACCAACCTGATTGCCTGCTGTGAAAAAACAGCTACCTGTTGGATGGATGAGGGGAGAGCAGTGGGTGTTGTCTTCAGCAAGGCTTCCAGCACTGTCTCTTAAAACATCCTCACAGGCACACTCAGGAAGAGTGGCCTGAATGGGAGGACAGGGAGGTGGATTGAGAACTGGCTGAACAGCAGATCCCAGAGTCATAATCAGTGGCACAGGCTCTAGTTGGAAGACTGTCCCTAGTGGTGTCCCCCAAGGTCCAAGGTTGGGCTGAGTCTTGTTTAACTTGTCCATCAATGACTTGGATGAAGGGGCAGAGGCCTCCTCAGCAATTTCCCTGACAACACAAAGCTGGGAGGAGTGGCTGACACCCCAGAGGGCTGTGCAGCCCTTCAGAAGGACCTCGACAGGCTGGAGAGATGGGCAGAGAGGAACCTTCTGAAATTCAGCAAAGGCAAATGCAGGGTCCTGCACCTGGGGAGGAACAAGCCCAGGCACCAGCACAGGCTGGGGGTGACCTGCTGGGAAGCAGCTCTGTGGAGAAGGAGCTGGGGGTCCTGGTGGACAACAAGCTGTCCATGAGCCAGCAGTGCCGTGGTGACCAAGGCCAATGGTGTCCTGGGGTGCATTATGAAGGTCATGGGAGGTGATCCTGCCCCTCTTCTCAGCCCTGGTGAGGCCTCACCTGGAATGCTGTGTCCAGTTCTGGGCTCCTCTGTAAAAGAAAGACATGGAACTCCTGGAGCAGGTCCAGAGGAGGGCATCAAAGAGGATTAAGGGACTGGAGCATCTCTCTTGGGAAAGGCTGATGAACCTGAGGCTTTTCAGCCTTGAGAAGAGACAGCTGCGAGGATCATCTCATCAATGCTTATAAGTATCTGAAGGGAGGGTGTCAAGAGGATGGACCGGGCTTCTCCCAGTGGTGCCAAGCAATAGGATAAAGACCAGTGAAGCAGACAGATGCACAAGAAGTTACAGATGAATATGAGGAAGAACTTTACTGTTCAAGAGATAGAACATTGAACAGGCTGCTCAGAGAGGTTGTGTAGTTTCACTCACTAGAGATATTCAAGAACTGTCTAGATGCAATCCTGTGCAACATAATTTATTTAAATTCTGGTTGAGCAGGGAGGCTTGGCCACATGACCCAATGTGATTCCTTTCAACCCTACCTATTCTGTGATTCTGTGTTTTGACAGATTAATTTATGGGACAAAGTCTAGTTTATAAATTGGGTGGGTCAAGGGGTGGAAAGAAAGGGGCCTTCATCTGTAGGTGATGTTACAATACCAAAACTGTTGATTCTCCACCAGATATTTCACTGAAATCAAGAGGTATCTATCAGACTAAGCACTTAGTTTAGTGGAACTAGCTGAAATGGTTTCAAAAATTGAGACAATAATCCAAAGTTTATACAACAGGCAAGGAAAGAGTATAGCCAAGAGCAGTGATCGGAGTGGTCCTGAAAGCATAAATCCTGTTAGAGAGCGTTACTGTCTTAGAGCCACATTCAGAGCTTCTACACTGCTGCTTCTGTGAAGCCATACACAATAGGTAACATGCTGCTTTGGAAGTGGAAGTGGTGGTGTCTATAACCCTTAAAGATGGATTTCTCCTTTGTCGTTTTAGGTATCTTAGTTGAAGACAACTATTACACAGCTATTACACAAGTGTGTGGGAGCAAAGGCGTGGCAAAAATGTATAGTACTCTAATTTGCAGGAAAGTGTGGAGATTGTAAAATGTAAACTTGCTTCTGGATCATGCCTCAAATTACAGAGAGCAGACCCTACAGTGAGAGTGACAACTTTGTTTCCTGTCTTGGAGTGATCAGTAGTATTAGTAGTGCATTGGTCTATAGTGTTATTAGTGATGAGAGGCTTACAGCACTGAAGGACATGCTTTTGTCATGATTATCAATTTGTGCTTTGACTTCACACTGAATTTTAAGTCTGAAAAAGGTCCCCTACCCTAAAGTTTCTCTGTATAGTTTTCATCACTTTTCCCGTAAGTTTGAATAAATCTGTGTGTTCCTTGAGAAGGAATGCTTTGTAGACAGGTGTTGCTCAGGGGCAGGGAAGTCTCCTCCCCATCACTGGTGCAGATGGTGTTAGCAGCAGGCACTTTCAGCTCACTCTGTGACAAAAGCACTGGCATCTGGGAATAGTAAAGTGATAGACTACTCAGATGATAGAAGCCCATGATTTTCTGGGTGGAACTGTCACCTTTGCTTTAGCTTTTTAGGTGCTAGCATAAGGCAAATTGAGTGAAAATTTTGAATACTGACAAGATGAAGTTGTGGGTTTTGGATTGTTGCCCAGAAAATCTGTGGACATTTTTAATCAAAGCCATTTATTGCAAGTGATCATCTTGACCTCCTCTCAATTTGTATGCTGACTTCCAGTGTGCTGACTAGCCTACTCCTGGATCAGTATACTTCATTTGAAGCCATGTGTGTAACTTTTATATACCTTTGTGGCTGTGATAAGCCTAGACGATTAACTAAAAGGTGTTTCTCTAGATAGATTAGTCTGGATCTCAAGTTGTCGTGGTTTGACACTGGCCCAATGTCAGGCACCTGTGAAAGCTGTTCGCTCACCCTCCCCTGCCATAGCTGGGCAGTAGAGAGAAAGAAAAATTAATGAAGGGTTCATGAGTTGAGATAAGGACCGGGAGAAAACACTTCAAGGGCAAAATAGGCTCAACTTAAGTTGCAAAGTGAATTTATGGCTAACAGAATCAGAAGAGGATAATGAGAAGTAAAATAAGCCCTTAAAATGCCCTTTTCCCCCCAGTGTCTCCCTCCTTCCCACCGACAGCACAGGGAGACGGGGTGGGGATTTTGGTCAGTTCATCGCTGAGATTTTCTTCCACTGCTCTGGGAGAGGAGTCCTTCCCCTGTGTGGCTGTGGGGTCCCTCCCACGGGAGACAGCTCTCTGTGAACTTCTCTGGCTTGGGTCCGCTCTCACAAGCAGCAGCCAAACTGCACCTGCTGCAGCGTGGACTCCCCCCATGGGCAGAGTCCTCCCAAAACTGCTGCATCATGGGTCACCTTCTCCACGGGGTGCAGCCCTCCAAGGACAGGCTGCTCCAGCCTGGAAGCAGGGCCCCCTCTCTGCACCAGGTCTCCCACTGGATCACAGCCTCCTCCAGTCATCCACCCGCTCCAGCATGGGCACCTCCCCGACGGGCTGCGGGTGGATCCCTGCATCGCCTGTGGATCCCCACGGGCTGTGGGTGGATCTCTGCATCCCCCGTGGATCCCCACGGGCTGCGGGTGGATCCCTGCATCCCCCGTGGATCCCCATGGCCTGCAGGGGCACAGGTGCTGCACCATGGTCTCACCACGGCCTGCAGAGGAATCTCAGATCTGGCACCTGGAGCACCTCCTCCTTCTCCTCCACTCACCTTGGTGTCTCCATGTTGTTTCCCTCACATGTTCGCACCTGCTCCTCTTTGAGTAGGAGAAAAACTGTTTTGATTTTCATCTAAAATACGTTATCAGAGAGACATTACCAACCTCTCTAGTTTTGGCCAGCAGCAAGTCCATCTTCAGAGCTGTCACAGATTGGGTCTGCTGGACACTGTGGAAGCTTCCAGCAGCTTCTCACAGAAGCCACCTCTGTGGCCCCTCCGCTACCAGAAACCAGGCTGTGCAAAACCGATACACAAGTCCATCAGTCTTTATAGATAGTTTTCTTACTGTGAGGAAATACTGTGTGACTGCTTTTCCTCAGTTTTTCTCCTCAAAGCAGCAGCTGAAGCAGTCATGCTGTGTGGGTTTTGGTTTAGGGTTGTTTTTTCTTTCTTCCAACAGATAAGTGCTTTGTTTATTTTATCCCTTTGAGAGCAAATGCCTTTCTGCTGGAAAATGTCTTGTATATCAGCAAATGTGATAGAGGGATATTGCTTAAATTGCACCTGCATAAACTAACTCTGAGAGCTTCTCCGAGGATACACTCCTCCAGCTCTTCCAGGGCATGAGATGTAAACATGAATTCTCCCCTCTAAGTATCTTTGCCTCTGGCCTCTGTTACTTGCACAGTGATACCTTGTCAGTCTGACTTGCTCTCACAAAATCTTCACTGGTCTGTGTCAGGAAAACTAATGCAACTCATCTGAAACAGAGAGCATGAGGAAACCCACATCGTAGTGTATGCGTATTCTTTCTTGTTTAAATGAAATATGCACCAGGACACTACAGTGCTTTCCAGCCCTCATGTCTCTTTCCCTCCTATTTCTTCTGTTTCTCCTCAATCCTTTGCATCTGTTCACATGAAAAAACCCCAGCATATTACTGTTTGCTCTCAAAAGCCAAATTAACAGTTTGGTGACATTGTGTACCTAGATAACAGATGTAACTAAACGTACTTCTAGAGAGTGAGCAGAAAACCCCAAACTTCTGCAAGGTATGTCTGCAGGGCTTTAACACAAAACTGTATGTCTCTAAGAGAAGGCAGTTTAATTTGGACAAGCTTAATAAACTATTCCATCTGTAATCAGATATAAAAAAATCTGGTTTCTTGGATTGAGAATGATTCCTAGTCATATGCAGGATTCAAGTTTTCCTGTTCATGGTCTGAAATCCTGGCTGCTGCTTTGCTATTTAGAAGGTCAGCACTCAGCTTCTGAAAATGAAGCTTTAAACAAAACATGGGGCGTGTTAGCCTTGTTTGTTGACACGGTGCTATTTTATATGTTGAAATGGTTTGTGGTGTTTTTGTGCACACAACTGCAGAATCCACGTAACAAACAATATTACTGGAACAAAATCCTTGCATACAGACATGGAACTTAACAGAGCTAGAGGACATAAATTCCGTTCTTTTCTAAATGTTTCTAAGGACATGTAGCTTCTGCCATTTGTGGAGGCCTTTGAGTTCTGAAGATAGACTGGAATTGGTGCCTGATGCCTACTACTGAGAGCTGTAGAAAGATAAAAGAACCTCTAGCTCTTTTAAAGGAGCATCTAAGTCTGCCCAAATCTTAAACTCTCTTGCTTTCCATCAGGTCATAAGCACTTTTTTCCTACTTTCTACAGCTTAAGCACAACTGAACTAGTCATGCTGCACAGTTGAGAGCCTTGCAGTTTGCTTAGGAAGACTGATGCAGCCTTCTGCAAGGACCAAGTGCTCTAAAAACAGATGTGAGAGCTAACCTTGTATCTGGAACTTCATATTTCAAGAAAATAGCTCATCCTGTGGCTGTGTTAAAGTACTACCTCTTGACATTTACCACAGTAAGGAAGTTGTGGCAATCCTGCAGTTACTCCTTGCAGTTTCTTTCCTGTCCAAAGGATTTGGGGCCGTACATGTCAGCTTCATGGCAGTTAATAAGTTCAAAGCATGTATTATACCTTCACATTTTGCCTAATTAATGTCTGCTGCAAATAATAACCCATTTCATTTTCCAGAAGCATGTCCTCCAAAGCCATTTGGCCTTTCATGCACAAAGCAGCACAGTAACGTGGCTTATTACTAGTATTGAAAGTCTTGTCTTAACTGTTGTAAAACATCTGTGAGATACCACTCACATTGCTGATTTTCAGAGTCTAACCTGAACCACATTTGGGTTTAGAGTGGTATTTGCATAGTTCCCCTTCCGGACTAGGGAAAGAAGCCTGCTTCTTATGGGTTGTGAGAAGACAGACTTAAAGTCAGACTGTATGAACAGATAGGGTGGTGATGTGGTACTTGACACTTTCGAGACTTGCCTTTGCCCTGGCACGCAGGAATGCTGAAACTAAGTCTTATTGTAGCTGAGTCCCTAAAGACTTTAGCAACAAAGGTAGGAGATAGCTAACAGCTCTTGTTGAAAATGCTGTTTGCCAGAATGTTTCTGTGCCCACATTCTTGTTCTGTGTAGCTTAACTGTGATGACTTATGGGAAAACAAACCACAAAGTAAAATAATCCATCCTATGAAGTTTGGCTGTTAACCTCAGAAACGAGGTGAGAATCCCGTGACCTACATGGGAAGGCTTGGAAGATGCTTGTGTCAGCCATGTGGTGCCTCTGTGAAGCTTGTTTCAGTGTTTCTCTCTCCAGCTAAAATGCAAAGAAGCGCTACTCCAAGTATGATAGCAGTATAAGCAAGGATGCTCCCAGGCCTTGAGTGGTGCCAAACTGTAGGCCATCATGATTAGCTGTTGCATCTTAAATCCTTTTTTTTTCCAGGAATGCTGAGGAGCGTGTCTCTAGGCAGCTCTCACCTACAGAGCAGAAATAGTGGTTCAAATGGTGAACACCAGAGCAAAGTCACCAGACTCATGGCTTGGCAGAATGTTGTACTTGGACGCTTATTTAAAATATTCTGAGAGTAAATTGATCTAATCTTTATCTACTGGATTTTTGGTTAGATGGGCAACATACCAACTGTACTGCTGAAACTTCAGAGATGAGGCATGGCCCTGTTAAATTGAGGGCTTTCTGCCTGACCCTGCAGAGCCCACAGACTTGGTTCATAATACCCTTCACAGCTAAGAAGCTAAAATTTGGCTTGGGTCCTCAGCAGCCCATCATTGTTCCTCCTCTACTGACACATTTTAAGGTAAGAGCAAGAGGAATTCCTTCCGATTTGTACTTAGTCTGTATTTCTCTTAAAATGGCCTCAACCTTACAGTCTGTTTTAGATGATTATTATAATGGAAACCACTGACCTCTTTGGAAAGTATCATCTTGTTCCTTGTGAGTATATCTACATAAACTGTACCATCCCTTCCCATTACTGGAGAAGGGTATCAGGAGCTGGCACATGTAACCACTTAACCCTTTTCCAGGAGGGTAGGTCTAGACTAGAAATTTATTATCACAGTTCTTCAGGTCTTGTCAAACAACAACTTAGCGCTGTCTTATTTGTGGATCGGTGTAGGAGCATGGTTCTTCTTCTTGGAAATGAATAGGGTTTTTAACTGTGGGGATTTAAATATTTTTTTTAACCCAGTTGAGCATGACTGCCTTGCTCCTCCATCCTTTCTGTGTCCACAGCATTCTCCCTTCTCTGCACTCTGTATGCCCACTTTGGTGCCTTAAATTAACTGCTCAAAAGCAAGTGCAAGAGGCTGGGACGTACTGTCTCAGACATGTTAAGAAACAGAAGAGATCTCTGATAAAATCTGATGCTGCTGCCTGATGGAGAATGAAACTGAACATACATAAAAGGGAAATAAATGCATTTTCTTCCCTTATTATGTATTTAGCTGGTATTAGATAATAGTCTTGTGTAGGCTGAAATTTAACTGAACAGATGCTTAGTGGGGTCCTCTAATAGAATACTGTGCACAGATGAGCTAATCTAGGTGAACTGAAGGATGCAGAAGTGCTTTTTCTATGTACATGGAGCTGACCTGTACAAAAAATTTGCATTTAGAATTTATGGGGATGAGACAAGGAGTGTTATGAGCAGGTCTGTGAAAGCTAAGTTCATGTAAGCTTTTATAGTGCCCTTAGGAATGTTTGTGTCTAAACCACTTCAGTTTTCCAGTCACTGGTTGCCATTCTCCTATGACTTACTGTCAGGTACTGAAGGTATGGAGATAAGTGTTCTGAAACCCAGCTATAATAGTGTGGAATTGTTGTCTGCTTAACATGGCTCTGTCTGTCATTGTGTCTCTGTGAAATGAATGGCAAAAAGCAATGGAACGCCTTGAAATAGAAGGAGAAAAAGTACAGCACTGAATTTCGGAAGTGAAGCAATGAGGTTCTGGGAGCAGTATAGGCCTGGCTCTCAGGTCCCTAAGTTATGCAGGGGTATTTAGGGTTAACTGCACCTCTTGCCTCTAAACAGCACCATTTCTAAATGTCTCTTACTGTCACACAATACTTGTTGAATGGGAGCAGTGGGCACACAGCATCACATAGGTTTGAGGTAACCCTTTCCAGAGGTGAGTTTATGTGTGCTTGGAAGACCTGGCTGCACCATGTCTTTTGGTTCCTCAGGGACTGCTGCTTTGAGAGCAAAGCTATCTGGTTAAGCTGTACACTTGCTCAGGCAGGATAGGTGAAAACTAGCATTCCATTTCTGGAAACTGTAATATTAACTAGTTGCTGGTAACTGATCAGAAGACTCCATGGTCTTCACAATAAAACAATACCTATACCCTCAAGGATTGAGTCTTGGATGCTTTTCTGGCAAACTACTCCATGGAAGGAGGCTACCATCCAGAAGACTGAATACCAAGCTCCTGAAGTTTCTACTTTATGTGGATCCAAACTGCTCTGTAAATGGAGTTGTGGAAAATCTCCTGGGAGAAGATTACAACAGTTGGAAACTTCCCAACTCATTTTGAATCTCACATGCAGACTTCTAGTTTAAAAAATCCAGTTAAATTTTATGTTTGGATGAAGTCAACTTCTTGATAGATTTAATATCTGTTTCTGGGCAGGCTGACTAGTCAAGATGTTTGGAGAGCATGAGTTAGCAAACTAAAGCGAAGCAGGCTTACCAGATAGCAGCCTGCATAGTTGTCAGGGTGCATTTCCAACACAGGCAGTTAGTTCCAACTTGCCTGGTGCTGTAGGATACCAAACATGTGCTGCTAAAATCATCTGACTTCTGTACCCATAAATTCCGGTGTCTTGAGGAATTCTAGGATCTTCATAGGAATGCATGAAAAGCCTGCCGTTAATGTTTGTTTTACAACTGTATACAAGAACCAGTAGCTAATGAACCTGAAACTCTGAATATAACACTGTGTCTGCCATGGGTTGTGATCCTTGCCTTGCTACACCTTCACCTGACCTACTTCAACAAATGACAAAGATGTTGAGACTGTCCTGAGGCAGTAGAGGACAGAGACTAAGGATCTTTACTCTTTACTTTAGAAAAAGCTTTGAAACTTTGGAAAATCTTTATGGATGCTCACTAAGAAGTGAAGAACGTCTTGACAAAAAATGTCCTCAATGCCACCTTGCCTGGCTAACCAGAAGCAGCCTCTTCTTCTCTCTGCTGCGGGACTGCTCAGCTTTATGGCAGAATGACTACTGTGAGTAACAGGTGCTTTGACAAATGGCTTTGTAGGCAGTAGGTACCTACTGTGACTTGGACTGTGCTGGTCTCAAATAATGCGGAGCGGTACTTAAAACATGGATGGGCAGTTCCTTGGTGCACTGAAGGTGAAGCTGATGCATGAGCCATGGGCACTGAAGTCAGACACAGCTTCCCAGCTTGTTTATGTAAAATAGATAATACCAGCCAGTATTTCAGTTGCTTGTGGGTGTGATAGTTATACCAACAGGTAGAAACACAGGTGGCTGCATATCTCCTTTCCCACTAGACTCTGCAGGACATACTCCTCTTTCTGTGGCAAAATCAGACTAACACAAGTGATGCAGTCTTGTTTCCCAAACAGCAAAAAAAACCCCTAAACAAACAAACAAAAACAACCTAAGTCCCATGGAAGAAAGGCGGGGCAATTAACATGACAGGGAAGTGCTCTGCTGGTAGGATTACAACCTGAGGTATCTTACTGTCATACTTCAAAGCCTGCCTCTTTCTAGCAATAGTATAAGACTTTAGCAAAACTGATCCAACCTACTGTTAAATGAGGGTTCAGCAGCCATATATATTGTTTCAAGTGCACTTAGGTAGGAGGTTCCACCCATTTAGGAGGAGAAATAGTTACCTTCTAACTTGGCTTTCATCTACTGAAAAGTAGCCAAATAGCAGGGTATGATGCCAGCTGTCTCTGCCTGGGGAAGATCCTGGAGATGAGGCAGTATAGCACAGTAACACATCATCTCTCCTCTCCCCACCACAGCTAGCAGCTCTCCTGATCTGAACCATTGCTGGTACAGAAGCTTTACTTGATGCATGTCTAGAATGCTTCATCCAAGATAGAACTATCACAGCCTTTAACACCTGAGACATTCTACAGGACTCATGACTGCAAGAATACACTCAAGTGTGATGAAGTGGATTCGAGCCTTCACAGACTTCTGTCCTGCTTAAAATGTGCAAGACATACTCGTTTGATATTATTACTTCCCAAGAGAATTAGTGAGGAAAGTGCTAACTTCATGCAACTGGCTGCAAGCTCCATCTTTGGTTCTTTCTCTGAATTCTCATATTTTAAGCAGCTTCCATCATGTTCTTTAAGCTCTCTTTTGGAAGAGTTTTCTTACAAGCTTTTGAGATCTCATGTGGAACCAGGCTTAAGCTGTTTCTGCAGGTTAATTGTCATACTGGATGCTTAGCATATGACTGGCTGCAGTTCTGGCACAACTTGTACGTTAATGCTTATTGCACATGGGCAATGATGAGCTGTCTTTTCCTTTGGAAACAGAAACAGATTTGTCTCCAGCTACTGTGGTATCCCAGGGTTTGCTTTGCTTTTTACTCTGCTCAGCCAAATTCTCTTGTCTAGCTGAACTGCAGATTTTCTGAAGCCATCTCCTGTTGTTAACTGTATCCTGTCCACTGCTTATTCTGTTTGTGTAATTTCAACAGAACTTACCTACTGAGTTATTCTGCCGTTGCTTCCTCCTGTTGTACATGCTCCTCCTGTGCTGAGTCCAAGCCAGATGCTTGTGTAATGTGAGGTGTCTACCTCATGTCTGAGCTGGCAAGCTGTGCCTTACTCCTTCTTCTCTTTTGCCCTCTTGAGAGCATTTGAGTGCCTGCCTTCCCATCTTGCTCACCTGTCAGTTAAATCTGAAACCATCTATTTGTTGGCAGTCTCTTCTGTACATTAGCTGAGGGAATGTATCTAACCTCTCAGTTAATAGACAATAGTTTAAATAATCCCTTTTCCCAAAATGTTTAGGCTAAACAGTTACTTTCTCTACTTCATAAGGCAGCCCTCAAGGTGAAGAGCAATGCTGCCACAGTTCTGCAGTACTGCAGCAGACAGATGGCTCTTTATGAAATCCCAGTACTCCCATGATGGGTTTGTGACAATGTCTGGTAGGAATTTAGCTGTGTTTTTAGCCATTATCAAAGGCCAACCTTTGTAAGTAACTTTACATCGAAGCTCTTGCCTGTGATTCTGTACCTTTGGGTAAAGGAGCACTGATGAGCAAAGGGCATCTCACCCACATGTGATTGCTTTGCTAAGATGATATGTTTTGTCTAGCCATTTACAGTTGTGTGAAGTTGGGTCTAAGAAGTAATTGTGTAACTAAACCACTTCTAGTTAATGTAGTGCTTAGCTATAGTGATGTTTCTCTGTTTAGGAACAAGGGAAATCACTCTGTGGATAAATCTATTCCTGTACTACTATTAAAAAGATGCAAACAAAAAAACCTCCTACCTTCTCTAAAAAGAAGAGCCATGGACCCTTAGTACTTTCTATGTTCAACTTATCACACCCTGTCAGCTCCCTCTGCTACAAAACCAGAGCAAAGAACATGTTAAGTTGCTGTGATAGTTATGCAAGTGCAATAACTACTGTTATGGAGTAGTTGGTTTGTACTGAAGTGTGAGATTTGAAGATGTGTGGATGTACCAAGTTAGTTATAAAGTTGTTTTGTTGTTTTTCTTTTTTCCCTTGCCACCAAGTCAGTTTCAAGGAATTGCAGACTTCTTAAACTTTTGTAGTTTTCTTCCTAAAATAGCCTCTTGCTGGATCTTTTAGCCTCTGTCTTTTCTAGGCACTGGATAACACTCTTAGGCTTGGGAGAATGGGAATGAGGACCTCTCCAAGGAAAAAGTAGTGTTTTCATTTGCTTTAGGACTTCCAACAGGGAGGTGTGCCTAGACACTTGTGTAGGAGAGTATGATCTGTGACTGTTCTGTAGTGCAGTGGTGGCGATTCAGACTCTGACTGCTGTCAACATGTGGAAGTTAATGGATTGATGAAAGCTGATGAAAAAGCTGTGCTCCTTCCTCCACCATAGGAGTATTCAGAGGTGAAAGCTGACTTCATTCCAGACAGCTGAACTGTTGCCACTTCGCCTGAAACCTGTCTTATAAGTAGGTCTCTTGATTTGCCTGGCTGTTTTGTTTTCAGTCTAGGCTGGCTCAGTCTCACCAGGAACTGTTGGTTCAGCAGCGCTCTACTTCCTTATGAATAGAAAGCAGGTTGTGCTGTACTTAAGGGAGGTATAATGATAATGTGCTTTCTCCTCAGCTTAATGCTTGAAGACTTTAGGGTGTTGCCCAGGTGTCCTGGAAAAGGGTGATCCTTGGAAGTGCTGAAACAAACAACCCTTGTAATATATCAAAGAAGCTTGTCTGTATTGTCTTTGAAAATATTGTGCTTTACCTTGAATCTGTTAAGCTCATTAAAAACTTCCTTTTTTTTCTTTCCAATACAGGATCTCAGTCTGCCCAATGGCACACCCGTAGACACTTCTAGCCCAGCCTCCTCTTCATCTCTCCTCAACAGACTGCAGCTGGATGATGACTTGGATGTGGAAACTAGAGACCTCTTTGTTACTGTTGATGATCCCAAAAAACATGTGTGCACAATGGAGACATATATTACATACAGGGTTACAACAAAGGTACAAAGCAATATTCTCTTTCCTAGTAGTTTCTTCTTTCAGAATAACTTGAGGGCATGCTCTGGATATTCACATCTTGCACTGTGTTTTCCTGTCTTAAGGACAAGAACTTAGTGTCTTTTGGTACCTTGTGAATGTGTTGAAGACTTCTCTTAGCAGAACTGTTACTTCAGTGTCTGAAATTGTGGAAAAAGCTTTTAACATGTCAACTTAGATTTACCTTTTTTTTGTCTCTGATTCCTAAATAGAGCTGTTTGTAAACTTGCAAGGGCAGTTTCTTTCATTAACTACACAGTTTGTTCATTTAAGTAATCTGACACTCATTTTGTGTGAGTTCCCTTAAGGGGAATGTGCCTTGTTACTGGTTCACTGTTAATTATCTCACTTTTTGTGTCTATCCTTTTCTGAAATGCTTTAAGCTTGTTGCTGGAAGTGTTTACTACATTTCCTCTGTTATCCACTAAAATCAGTCTTGATCCTCAGCTGTAAACTAGCTTTCATGCAGTTGCTGGTTCAGATAGCTCTGCAGCTGATAATAAAATGAAGTAGCCTAAGAATGCTGCTGCCAACCAAAAGAGGCTGGAGTTTTTTTCAGCACCTGTTGTAGTTCGATCATGAATGTAATTTACATATATTAATATGAAAAGTGATCTGAAAGGTCCACCACATTCACAAACTGAAATATTGATTCCTCTTAACTACCTCGTTCTCATTATAATGAGCTCCTAGGTGATGTTGACATCTGCTTTGGGTACTTGTAGTTACCTAAGACAAAAGGTGTTCACTAACTTTATGAGAATTATGCTTGATATACTTGTCCAGAAAGATTAACATTCCTCCAGCCCACTTAGATGGCAGTATGTACTGGTGCAGATATTTTCCTTGGAGATTAGGAATCTTTACAGGCCACAGAAAATTTTTTTCCAAATGTCCACTTCAAAGTTTCACTTTCAGACTGCACAGGAGAAAATGGAGTTTCTCTAAAATAGTAACTATCTCTTACTGCACATTTAACACAGTTTTGTTTTTCATTTTTACTCTAAGAGTCTTAAACTTGCAGGAAACACTGTATCTTTTTTTACTTGGAGCAGCTTAGCCATCAGCTATTACTTGATCAGAAGGAATAGGAACCTGAAAATGAAATGCAGCTTTCTACAAAGAAATGGCTAAAATTAGCTAATGTTGTTTCTCTCTTAAATTAAGACTCAAATTATTCTGTCAATATAAAACATTTCTATATAGTGGCATCCTAATAATATTCCTGTGCTTGGAAATCTTAATGTTCAAGGGTTCCTTTTCTTTTTAAAGCAGAACTCTGAAACATGGCCAAGGTCTTTACCATACTTATCAGAAGTATTACCCAACAGTGTCTCTTTTTTTATTTAAAAAAATAATTCCGTACTTCTGATTTTTATGTTTACCTACCTGTCTGTTAATACTTATTTTATTTTGGATCTCATTGTAGCACATAAGTCTGCTGTATCATACCATCGCAATGCTATTATGAAACTGTGTAAGTTACTCTTCTGAATCACCATGAAATCCTCATCTCTTTAGTTTTGTTATTCTTGAAAACTTTTGGTTAATCGCTAGGGTCAGAACCTCTAGGACTGTCTACCATTGTTAAAGACTAACAGAATTAATGGTCTAACTCATTCTTGCCCTACAAACAAGGTGTCTTGGATGACAAGCTAATTGCCAATTAGCCATTGTAACTGTAAGCAGTAATTAAACATGGCAGAAAAGCTTCACAGGAATAATCCATAGAGTGAGATGAGGAACCTTCTCAACACCTCCCTTGCAGTCTTGAAAGAAAGAAGTTTGAGACCACTAAAGGGTCTGTCTGGTGCCTCTGAATGAGGAGGCAGGGATGGCTGGGGTTTTTTTCTTCTCTTCTGGAGAATAGAAACCTCAAAGGTTTCGATAAACATAGGTCATAGAATGAGTTATTCTGAAGACTGAAAAGCAGCATCACTAGGGCAAGAGGAGAGTTGCTAATGCTGTATGTGTGGTTGTGGCTGTGGCAGGATACCACTGTAGGGAAGAACGTAGACCAACCAGTCTCATTTGTGTTGTGTGGGGTTTTTTTTCCTCTTTTTACAGGTCCTTCATTCTAACAGGAAAAAAAAAAAAAGAAGTCTTGCAGTATGCCCCAGGCTTTTCATCTTCTCATACCTTTGCAGCACGTGGTGGTGACTGAGGAAGGGTCAAAACACTGGCTTGCAAAGGAAAACTTAAGAGTTTCCTTGATCCTGCTTGTGTACCTGTTTTCACAGCTCCCTAGTAAGAGCCGGGTAGCATTCCCTAGCCTGTCTTATGGATGAACACATTTAAAGAATGTAATGGTAATCCTCCAGCTAACAAGACAGTGATTCAGGACTGACTGCCTTGATTCTCTCATACCCTGTGTTCATCTTGCTAATGCAGTTCTAATGCAAGTTAGTAAGCAGTTTCCTTACACAGGGGAGCTAGTGAAACCAGAAAGGTGGGTGAAACTTGTGCTGAAAGTTAACTGGTCTTGACTGTGATGACTGAAGTGTCTTTATGTCCTTCAGATAGATGGATGTGCATTTTAGGGAGATTTTACCAAGTGAAATTCTTTTTTAGGAAGAAAGGGGAAAATAAAGCTTGGCCTTATGGTAGGTAGTCATCTCTCCTGAGAAAACATAAATAATTGTACTTCTACCTTCACTTTCATGTACTTTTTAGGATGGCGCGGCCTTCTTCTGTGCCTTTTCCCATGGAGGTCTGAACAGCCGAGTGCCATTCCTCAGAGTCCTGCAGTTGGTCTGCAGACTTGAAGGGAGAGTCTTTCAAACCAGTCAGTACTGAAGTGAAGGTCTTGTTTTCACTTGCCTGTCCTTCTCCTCATGCTTCCAGTCCATTTGTTGGGTAGATTACTTGAACACATGAAACAGCTTGATTCCCTAGAGAGGAGCAGGTAAAAATGATATGAAGGCTTTTCAAACAGGCTAAACTGTTTGAGGCAAAAAGAAATGCTGGAGTGCTAAGGATATCAGCCTTCTTCCCTTCCCCCTCTCTGTCATTCTCCTATTTTCCTTGTTGAAGATTTTGTTGAAGATTTTGTGTCAAACTTAAATAGTAACATGGAGGGGAATCTGCAATCGAGTCTAGTGAGTTAGAGAGTAGAACTCGGGTACAAAAATACTTTCATATAGTCATCACAGGCTAGCTTCAGGCTTGGCTGCTAGCTCCTTCCAAGGAAGACAAGAATCTTATGCAAGACCAAGACTTGGTGATTGCCTTAATAATGCCTCTAGTCAAAACCATTCCAGCAATTGAGGTAAAAGTGTCTATAAGTCTGCCTGCTTTCCAGCAAGTGAAACTGAGCCCAAAGTGCCACAGTGCTGACTTAGTGGAGCTGTGCTGGAATTTTCAGTAAGTTCCTGGAAGCGTCTTGCCCATTATTTTTTGGGAGGTTGACATCTGCCATGTAAGTTTCTCATGTTCCTTTGGAAGAGTGCCCTTGCAAGATGAGATTTATGAATCTTACTGAGAAAGCAGGAGGATTTTAACTGTGTCAAAAACATAGATGCTTCACTTCTTGTCTGTTACGGAAATTTCCCTGCTCAACCATCCAGGAGCCACTCTAGCAGTCACTCTTGCACCACCTGAGCTGGAACCAAGGCCCCTTCCCATCTGTACCCCCTCACCCACACAGTCACACCAGGTTTCCTATAGCAGTCTCAGGCATCCTGATCCTTAAAGTAATTTCATCACAGCGCAATAACAAACTAACAGCTCAAGCTGGTGTCTCTGAGGAGAGACCCAGAACAAAGGAACCCCTGGGCTTTTATCCCCTCACCAGTCTAAGCATGGGAAGGTCTGGGATCATGGGCTCCTGCCGTGTCTCAGTGTCTGGTCCCCTGGCTGGGCCACAGGTCCCCAGGCCCTCGTTGTGCCGAGGGTCGGCTCTTCACGGCCTCTTTGTCTGGGCTCCACCAGCCAGAGCTCAACCTGCAGCTCCCACTGCAGCTGCACCCCGAGCTACCTCAGTGAACACGTTCCTCAACACTGTGCTTGGACAGTGGCAAAATCCTCCTTCCTCTTATGTGCAATCTGGAAAAAGTAACTTGTGCTAAACTAATGAACAGTTTGATCTGAGATCCAAATTCTTTCAGCATTAGTGAGGTTTCATTAAAACCTTGAAGGGCCTTTGTGTTCTGCCCAAATAATCTTTGAAAAGATTATTTGCTGTCTAGATTTGATAACCTGTGCAGTAAACAGTGAAATGTTACTGCTGTATTTTCATCTCAGAGGAAGAAAGTGATATGTGGAAAACTTTGCAATTCTGCTTGTGAAGTAAAGGCAACAAGAGCAGTTTGCTAGAGGTGAATGATAGCTAATGTATGGTTTGTGTACTGGGACTTAACCCTGCTTTCCTACTCCTAGACAGTTCTACACGGTTTTCCTTAACTGTTAGCAGAATAATGGTTAATAAGCTTCTCAGTGCTAACAGATGGGAGACTTTACCTTCATTCTCATGCTGCAGGATAAGATACTGTAGTGTGTAGTGTGTAGCCATTCTGATTACTCTCATTCACTCACTACCTGATCTCTTAAAATGCCTTTGGGCAGTGACAGCCAGTTCACAGAAACTCTCCCTTGTACTGAGTTATTACTGCCTCGCCCCACCTTTTTTTTTTTTTTTTAATTTCTAGAATAAAGCTATTCATTCTGTTACTCAAAACAAGTGAAAATTATTCAAATGAAGTCTCAGAAGTCACATTGGTCGTGTGGCACTCTTCGATGTTAAATAAGCTGGTGTTACTCTGAGACGTGTGTAGCTGAGAAAAAGCATAGATCTGCAATGGATATTGAGGTTTTGGTAGTCCCTCGTTTACAAACTGCTCCAATTCATAAGGATTCGTTATGCTAGTCCATGGATTAACCTCTATATTGCTTACCATGGCTAGCAGGTCAAAGAAGGGAGGAGCTGATCCTGATTTTCTGTCTGTCTATGCCTTCCTTTACTAGAAGCCAAACTATTTCATAGGTGATAACACATCAGCTTACTGCTTACAGTATCCTAGACCTACTGTGCTGTTGATACCATGTTAAGGCTCTTGACTTCACCCTAGAAAGAGATTTCATATGCAGAACTTTTGCAGGATCCCCAGTGGTGACTGGTGGGAGTAAAATGCAGCAACTGAAGAGTTAGTCATCCAGAGAGCAAGTGAAGAGGTGGATTGCATTTAAAGGCTGCTGCTGGCTGGGACTAGCAAAGCAGCCAGGTGCTGGACTTGATGCCAGTTCAAAGCTGGGGTTGCCGGTGTATTCCCCAGAATGCCTGTCTGCTGACACTGCAAGCCATTCATTGCAAGATGGAATGCTCCATAGTTTCACGAGTGCTTTCAGGCAGTTGCAGTGTGTGCTGTGCAAGCAGCCCCATACAGTCAGCCTTCTAGGTTATGGACTGTACAATGGCTGGATAAAACACTTGCCAGCAGTTTATCTGCATACTTATGTTTTTCCCCTCAAACTCGTAATGACCTTGCCCTAAAGAAGGAAAATGTAAAATATTTAATTTAAGGGGCTAATATATCTAATCAGGCATACACATAAACAGACTTGTTTCTTCGTCTTGAAAGCCACAAAAATAGTCCGTCAAACCTTGCAGTGGTTTATGTTCTCATCTTTGACCTTGGAGTGTGATAAGCCCATAAGTTGCAGAGTACAGTCAATGGTGAAACACTTTTTCACCTGTGGATAGTGCATGTCATAGAATAAACAAGTCAGTAAACACCTTTACTTTTAATTCTTGATGGTTAAAATAGTCTTGTCCTCACAATGAATATCTCATACAGTCTTTGCAATCTTGTAACTGCCAGGAGAGTAATGTGGTGCGCAGTGCTTCTGCTCTAAACACTTCTACCATGATGAGAGCAGGACACGTAATGAATTACAAATAGATCTTAATACATTAGCTCCAAGCAATCATTTTCCATGTTGCTGCTTTTCCACTGCTTGAAAGGCCAGAGGATCTGTCTCTCATGCTGGCTGCACAATTTTGGGGATCAAGACACCCCTGCGAGGCTTGTCTGGCTTCACCCTTGCCCTGGATGGGTGTAGCTGCTAAGCTCTGAAATGAGAGGCATTGCTGCACACTAAGTATATCCTGTTCTTTTCCAGACCACACGAGCAGAGTTTGATTTGCCCGAGTATTCTGTCCGTCGGCGGTACCAAGACTTCGACTGGTTGAGAAACAAGCTGGAAGAGTCTCAGCCAACGCATCTTATTCCCGTAGGTAGAAAGCAAGAATCTGCTGTTAAGGACAGTTGTGCATCTGTCTTCCAAGGGTAATGTTTGGATGATATGTGTCTAGATTTAAAAAACAGTACTTCATTCTCTTTGAGTATTTGGAGTTAAATATGGTACTTTATTGTCTTAGAGTGGAAAGAGCTTCCCATTCCTGACTAGTTAGGAAGCTTAGATGTTTCTTGAATGGCACACCTGAGAGGTGAGCTTTGTCAGCCTCCTGCAGGGAAACACATGTGCTGACTACAGTAGCTGTGACATAAATAGAATACATTTCATCTGTTTACTCAGTTATTACGTCTGTATTTCAGGGCATCTGGGGATTATGAAAAGCCACAGGTACTTCAGGTTCTGGTCTCAGTTTTCAAGATGGCCTTTTAATTTAAAACTATTTAGTAATTTAAAACTATTCGTGCTAACACTTAATAGCACTGACATGTAATAGCACAGAATTGGAAGTCTCAGCCACTGGCTTGGTAGTATTGCATGCCATCAGTAGATGGAAGTTTACCTAATAAGATTAGCTAAACTACTGCACCCATTGTTGCTGAAAATGATGATCTTACCACCTTATTTGATCTGAGGAGTACATCTAGCACATTAGTACTATCTTATATATTTTTTGTGTGAATAGGTAGGAAACCTGTGAGATCACTGCCTTCAGCCCTTTTGAACAAAGACATTTAAAAAGCCCTGTAGCAATTGAATTGGCAGGAAATAGCAGCACTACTAGCATACTTTAGCTTGCCTGTCTGGGGTGGGTGATGGGGTGGAAGCTTCTCTGCCCTCTGTCTCTGCTTCAGCAAGGAGTAGGCTGTGTGAGAAGTATTGTCAGGTTGCTCTATGGTTGAGCGCTGTTTAAGTCCTTAATTATGCTGGGACTTGCCTCAAGTGGAATAATAGCTGAGTGTCTCAGAGATAAGAAGTACTTCACAAAATCATGTGACACCACTAACTGGCAGCAAATATGTTTAGTGAACAGTCAGGAAAAGAACTACAGTGAGCTTGAGAGCGTAAGGTGGAGGCATGTGTAAAGTGTTAAGTGCCCATACTGTTTCCTCACACCCCATTCTCTGAACAGCTGGAACAATCACAGTTAAATTTCTGCAGATTCTTGGGTACACTAACAGGCAGCCAGTTCTGCCTGAAGCCTGCAAGGCTGTAAATAATAGCTGAGTAGCAGAACATGAGTCACAGCCAGGGAATCAAACTGCTTTGCTCCTACCAGGAATTTGTTGCACACAGAACAGCAAACTTAGCATGAGTAGCTGTAATACTGGTTATAGAACCGGCTGCAGAACAAGCCTTTGTCTTAGCTGCCTTTCTTCAAGAAAATCTGGAGATAAAATGATGTGCTGTTGATAAAGGAGATAAAGGATTTCATCGTTTTATGCACAAGTTAGCAATTATGGAATCTCCTATTAATCTCCTTCATGCAGGGTGTGGTGGGGAGACTGCTGAATGCTTTATGTATTTATCGTCTAGAAATAGATGAGATATAGAAGCTAAAAGCAGTTTCAGATGCACTGACAAATGTTTTCTGAAAAGATGTTTCAAGACAATCTTAAGACTGTCTGTATTTGTAATTACAGATACTGCAATCCCTGAAAGCCTTCTGTTTTAACAAATTATCAAAAGGGAGTTGTCTTCCTAATCTCAATATAGCGATTCTGCCCAAAATCTTCCTGTAGCAAATGATGTGTCTTCTCAGTGCAGTGTGTCATGACAGCCTACACTTAGCAGCTGAAACTAAGCTCAGTATGGGTTCCTCTTCATCTCTTCAGTTACTGATTTCAAAAAAACCTGATTTCAGTTACTTGTTTTCAAAAGATCTGAGACATTCTAATATTTGCTTTCAAAAATCAGTAAAACTGATCTCAGATCTGTCTCTAGACTAGAAAGGTAAATTTAACACAGCCAAGGTTATTGTCCTTGGATCGTCATGTTTGGATACTTGAAGCCATTTCTGATGGCAATGAACTCTGTAGGGAAACATAAATTGTTAAGATGGAAGACTATAAGATAGATAATTAACACACAGTCAAAGCAAGATATCAGTTGCTAGCTGTGTGTATTGATTACTTGAGATGGACCTCCAGAGGCCTAAAATGGAAAGGAATGTATCTACTGCTGTAGTAGAAACCAGGTTAAATGGCAGAAGTCTTTGTAATAGAGGTGCATTCTTCAAATACTCAAACTTTAGTGATTACTCAGTGCCAGTTTGCATGTGTTAGATTGAACCAGGGTTCTTTAGACTAGTCTTCCTTTCTCTCTTTTTTTTTCTTTAAACTTTTTTCTTTTCCTCCTGCATATGTTGCTGAGGTAGTGACTTCCTAGAGTCCCAGCTAAAGTTTACAAAGCAAAGGAAGAGAGTTTCTTCCTCCCTGAAGACTAATGCACAAGGCATTATACTTCTGAAGAAGTCTAATGATAGTGTACCTTGCGCTGGTTTAACTAGAATGACTGACTGATTAGAATGCTAAGCATAGTAAGGTAAGTCTTAAATTGTAAGAACCAAATACAGTGGTTAAAATGTAGCTCTGTTGCAGCTAAGTCATGCTTGCTGGGCTTTTCTAGGAGATACAGTCTTCATGTACAACCCATATCAGCTCAGGTATGGTGGGTAAGCAATATATATAGTTTTTTTTTCTTTCATTATTTTTTACACAGATTTTAGATGACAGACTCTTTGCAAAGGAGAATCCTGATTCCAGAATTGGGTGAGAATGGCTGTTGCTGCTAGCGTAACTTTAAGCAGATTGCCCGGATGGACTGGTTCACAAGAATGAAATGCAGTGCACAATTTTAAAACTGATATTGATCTTGAAGTTCATGCTGTCTGGACAGAACAAAAGCAGATCTAGTGGTAAAGCTGAAACTAAATCCTCTTAAAAAGTTAACCATCAGCTTAAAAAGTTATCTTCCATCCAAAGTGGTACTTCAGAGTCTGTAATCCAAGTGTAACAGAGGGGAGTGTATAATTGCAAGTCTGGAGACAGTCTGGGCTTACATGTCAAGCTGAACTGCAGAGGTGAACTGATGGACTTGAAATAGTAAGATGTAAAAGTGGATGTATTATCAGGCCTTTGTCACTTACAGAAACATACTCAGGAAAGTCAGCTGTGATAGATGACCAGGCATGCTCATACTTCAGAAAAGATCCATCCATTTGCTGTGTCAAGCCCCTGGTTTGTTTCTGCTCAGTGTTCTCACTAAGGCTGTCAGCCTTTTACAGGAGGGCCCTATTCAAAAGCTCTGAATTGTTCAGAGAGAGTGTGTGGGGAGTAAGTAGAATTGTCAAATGTGAGTTTCCCGAGACTGGGCAGTCTTGCTTCAACACTGGGTGGAGGCGGGGTGAGGGGGTGTGTGCGCTTCTGTTATAAATAGCATGCAGCTCTTCTGGCATCTCTTTAGAGCTGGATCTTGAACATGGATAGCAGTAGGGAGAACAATCTAAGCTATGCTACAGGTATTTACCGTCTGGCTTCCCTGGTGTGACTCATCTGAAGCCACTCAGTAGAATGGCTAGCTTTAAGCCAGACCACCTAAAGGATAATTCCTAGCACGGCTTGCATCCCATCTGATGCATGGTTCCTATTAAGACTGGAATTTGATTGCTTTGTTTGTTTCCAATTAACAGAAGCAAGTTTTTTGTCTTTTGAATCTTGTGCTGTTTGCTTATCTCTGACAGCCTCTTCCTGAAAAATTTGTGGTGAAGGGTGTTGTTGATCGCTTTTCGGAAGAGTTCGTGGAGACAAGGAGGAAAGCATTAGACAAGTTCTTGAAGAGAATAACTGATCACCCAGTGCTGTCTTTTAATGAGCACTTCAACGTCTTTCTCACAGCTAAGGTAAGCCACTAATTTTCAAATGCAGTTGTTGACCTTTGCAGTCCCTTCTGAAATGAGAGTAAAAAGGCATTAACAAAATGACATGTGCAGATCAGAGCTTCCTCTTCCTCCAGACTGTTGTTGGGCACTCCAACTATAGTGTGTGAGAGACTGTTGTGTGTGACAGCAGTATGGATTCCCTGTGCTTGAAGGGAATAGGAATCCTCCCTGCAGATTGATAAATTGAATTCTCCAGACCTGATTGTTTTGTAGCCTAGAAGGTACTCCTGTTGTGCAAGAGAGAATAAAAATTCAGAAAACTGTAGACTTTAAAATCCTCTTTTGGGGAGGAGGGAAGGGAGAGAGGAAGAGAAGTCTCCCTTGCACAAAAGCTTGCAAATTTCTTGACTTTTTATCTTGTCGGTGCTTTTTATACTGCTTGCACTTGATGCCCTCAAAACTAAGCGTGGAGGCCTCATTATTATTTTTTTCTCAGCCAACAATTTCATGCTTGTCTTCTGCATGACTCGTGCAGGAATGGTGCAATTTTCTTTGGCTTTCTTTAGAACTGCATTTCAAATAAGACTAGAAGGACCAGCAGCTGTGCTTGGGTTTTTTGCCAGATAGGTGAGAAGAGCTGTAAAAGCATGCCTTTCCAAAGTAAAATTACTCTAGCTCACTTAAATGTGATGTTCAATCTCACTTCAGGTTCATGCTCTACTTGCTGTTAATAATCAATCTCCAGTATTTTTATTTCCCCTCCATGGTGAACTTAGCCACTGAAACAAGCCAGAAATGCAGAGTTTGTTCAGCACGTTAAATGTCATATAGCTCTGTTCCTCTTTTGATCTGTCCAAGCATGATGCAGCTTTCTTAGCTGCTTTGTTTGTCTTTTCCCACCTCTGTGAAATGCATGTCCAGGGCTTCATACTCTGCTTTAGGAAGAGTTTGCCTTGAGATTACAGAGCATCCTGGGAGGTGAGGGGAAAGGACACCTCTTCTGCTGACTGTCTCTAATGTTTGAACTTGGTCTGCTGGAGCGGTGAGGTGTCAGTTCAGTGTGCTAGGACTTCAGAATTTAGTTACTAGAGGAAGTCATAGGATCACCTCCTGGTTGAAAAAGAGAAACTAACATTTCTTCATGTTCCTTGTTTGGACCTGTAACATACCAGAATGCTTGAGAGAGTGAGTGAGTAAGTTTGAGTTCAAGGATCTTTTCTGATGCTGCTTGCAGCTCATGCTGAGGACATGTGGAAAGCAAAAGTCAAACTGTATTTAAATGCAAACATAATTGAAAATTATAGTAGCTGCTAAGATGTCAGGTTTTCTTAATCAGACTTACATTTGATTTACGTTAAGTACTTGGAAGGAATACCATAGTATATGTTTTGAAAATGGCTGTTGTATCTTTTGTTGTTTTTTTTAAGAACATTTAAGCTTTTAGTCTAGTCTGTAATAATGTATCTGAATTCTTGATCTCTACAGGCCTACTTGGTTTGAACACATCTCTTCCTCAGGCTCTGTAGGATAACTGAACTATAGCTCCAGAGCCTGTTTTGAGATGTTGAATACTGACCTCTGCTGGAAGAAGTAAAATGAAAAATTGTCAGCGTTTTGGCTAACTAAAACCATTTTTTTCTGGTGTACTGTTAAGGTGAAATACCATGAAAACTGTAGGGAAGCAGTCTTGTTAACATAGATAATCTCAAAGTTGGTTTATGCAAATGTGTAAAGAAGTGCGAAGGAAGTTTACACTTTCTGTGGACGCAACATGGATGCATCTGATGCAGCCTGAGCTACAGTCTCTCTTGCAGAGAAGCTTTGCTGGTCTCCCCATGCTGCATTTTTTCTGCATGCAGTCTTCACCTGCCTCCTGTTTGACCACAAAACCGGGGTGAGGAGACTGCTTACCGAATAGGTGTGCAGTATGTAGCTCTGTAGCAGGTCATTAGGGCTAGCTGGTGCATCTGGTTAATACTGGTATTGTAGCTCTGACTTAGAAGGATGTGTAGATGAATGATGTCAACTGTTTTGGTGGAAGCAGAGCTGTTAATAAGCCTGCTACCCTGGTGAGAGTACAGGAACATGGGAAACTATGGCCACATGCAAAGTTGGAGTACTTATTTATTTCTAATGTACTTCATATTATTCTCCTGGATAATTGACCTCCATGAAGCCTTGAAGCTGTGCTCAGCTGTACAGCAGCCTTTAGCACAGAAAAAAGCAAGTAGAAAGCAAGCCTTTGTTCAAGGCTGCCTGTCACATGTAATCTCTTGCTTTCACAAGATTTGATCTTGACTGGAAAGTATCCTTCATTGTATTAATACTTGAACATGTAAGTGAGTATTCCTAAACATATTCTTTTTTGTTTTGTTTTGTTGTTTTTTTGGGGGTTGGTTTATTTGTTTTAATTCCTAGGATCTTAATGCCTACAAGAAGCAAGGAATGGCTTTGCTGTCAAAGATGGGGGAGTCTGTCAAATACGTTACAGGAGGCTACAAATTAAGAAGTCGGCCACTGGAGTTTGCAGCCATTGGGGATTATCTAGACACATTCTCTCTAAAGCTTGGTACCATTGACAGAATAGCACAGCGGATCATCAAGGAACAGCTGGGTAAGGACACAAGGTGTTCCATCATAATACTTCAATCTTAATGCTCTGTGTCTTATTCTGGTTGATAGCATGATCAAGACAATGTGTGTTGATGATTCTGGCCTGTAATAAGTCACACAGAGAGCAAAATCGAATGCCTGTTACAGATTTTAAAAAGGCCTAAAACCTAACGTAGTATCTGATATTAGCTCAACTCTCCAAATATTTTTTAAAGTTGAACTTTTTATACCAACCTACTGTCTTACTGGAGTAATTTTTTGAAAGACTTTTGGAAGCTCGAACAACCTGTAGATTCCACCTGGAGGAGTACAAATGGAATTCCTAGATGAAGACAAGCTTTACAAGTCTGTCTTAGTAAAGTTAAGTTTTATGTATGTTCAAAAAACTGAACTTGGCTACTGCAAAGATGCAAGAGTCTGTGGGAATGGTAAGTGAAGAAAGAGGCAACTTGAACCTGTTACCTGTGCAGCCATAGAGCTCCGTCTATAAGAAGCTAATGCAACACAAGTCTTGACTCCCTGTGGAGATCAATGTTATTCAAAATTGGTGCATAATTTGTCCTATTCTGTGTTTGCACATCTTTGTGCCTTGCTCTTACTCTGTTAATCTATTTTTCCATCTGCCTCTTGTAGAATACTTGGTGGAACTACGAGAATATGGACCTGTTTATTCAACATGGGGAGGGCTGGAGGTTGAGCTATCAGAGCCACTGGAAGGAGTGTCTGCCTGTATTGGGAATTGCTGCACAGCTCTTGAAGAACTCAGTGAGGACATGACAGAAGACTTCCTGCCTGTGCTTAGGGAATATATATTGTATGCTGAGTCGATGAAGGTAAAGAAAGCCCTGTGGCAGAAAGTGCTGTCATTGTGTTTGACGAATCAGCGAGTTCATTCTTTTTTAACAGTGAGAAATGGTGGTAGTGGGAAAAGTGGGGAAGTAAATAATACATTAAGTAGGAGGATATTTTCATAGTCAAAACAAAGCTAATATGTTTAATATGTTATTAAGCTTATGTTTAGTAGCAGGGTACTGCATGGGTAGCATTATCTGTCTGCTCTGCTCTTCAGTCAAGCTAGGGTCAATAGTAGGGTGTACACAACATGTTGCAGAGTTGCCCCTTCATTGGTTTGGCAGGTGGTACTCTGTAGGAGACATCCTGTGGCTGCCTAGAATTTTTCTTTGACTTGAAGCCAGTTGTGCTTCAGGTCTGCCCTACAGGGTCACTGCCTGGTCCAACAGGAATTATAGCATTAGCAGTTTCTGTCACGTGTATGTAGCAGACTTGGGTGCCGTGTGTTAGAACCATGTCTCCCAATGACAGACATTACTTCCTCTGTTATCCCCATACCCTAGGCATGATATGTCTGTTGTTAAGTTCTGCATACCAAGTAACTGCTTCAAGATGGTATTCTGACACTCATAATCCTTCTACGAAGTTGATGTTTTACTGCTTATGCAAACGTAATAAAAGCTACTTTAATGTGGGTTTTATTCTCTTGAGGTTATGGAGCATTGGTAATCAGTCACATGTAATGCAGAAAAGAATTACTGAGTAAACTTCACTAAAAAATTATATCAAGGACTTCGGTTTGTCCGTCAGAGCTTTTCACCATGTGCCCGTGGCACAGTGTGTGTGCCATAAATATATATAGAGCAGTCCCACTATAGGGTGCTAACAGACAAGTTCCTTCTGAGGACTTTCCACTTGGAACTGTTACAAGGTTATGATAGGCACTCCTTTACAGATCTAATAGCCCACTGTAAATTTACAGTCTGAACATGGTAGTCCTTCTCCATCGTAATCTCATTCTATGCTTCTCAAACTGAGAATTTAAACACTTACTTGTAGATGTATTTTCCCAGCTTCAGGAGTTGTACATCTGTGTGGTTAAAGTATTCTTGCAGGTGGCTTTGCACTAATTCTTTGCTTTTGTCACCATGGATTTGACCCCAGCATGAATGAGGTGTATTTTCTTTAGGGGTCTGTTAACACTAACGTATTGCTTGAACACAGTGAGCTGTAGGCAGCCTTGTCTAAGGATGTTTGGACTGTAGGAAGTGGAGGTGGATGGAGTGTGCTTACAAATAAACAGAGTGTAAGGCTAGTGATTAAATACTTTAACTCAGAACATCTGGCTTTTGGTGCTAAAAATGTCTAGCAAAGATGGCATCTGAAGGGGCAAGCTGAATTGTGAGAGGTGCTCTTCACAAATATAGCAGAGGAAATTTTATTCAGCTAAAAAGCAAGGGTTTCTTTAGCTGAAGAGGTACTTAAACAGCTAATCACCACTCACCACCGGCGGAGCAGCATTACAGACTTGCACCTAGGCTTTCTTTTGGCCTTTTAGAGCTGTTTTAGAATGGCACTGTCTCCAAGCCAACAGTTACTTCTTCAGCTAAAGAAACCCTTCCTTTTTAGCTTGAACTTTTTAGACTATTGACTTGACTTTCTAGTGCTCTGAAGGATTATGTTGTTTAGTGTCTGGCTTGGGCATCTTATTAGCTTTACTCAGTCTAAAAATTTGAAAATCAAGAACAAAAACTATTATTAGCCAAGACAGACCGTTTGTATTTGCCTTCCCTCTCAGATAGCAAAACTGAACTCTCTCATGTTCTACAAAGTGCAGTTTTCTTCTGCTAGAAAACTTCAACCTGTTTCTATTCCTGAAGTGAGCAGCTACTGAACTGTCCTTGCAGAATTCATAACACCAAGTAAGTAATCAAGGCTATTGAGGAGTGCACCCTTGGAGTGCAGGAGACTTTCTGTTGAAAGGGGTATCTTCTTCACTAGCAGTGCATTCCTCTTCATCTACTACTGTGAGGACTACTTGTGAGATGAAAGACTGTTTCGTTCTTTCAGAGCGTATCTTTTGCACAGGGTACTTGATGGAAGGTAACTCTTCAGGTACTAGAAGTTCAGTGCAACCTTGATTAGCTTTCTTTGTTGCACACTGTACCCCTAATGTAGGTTTGGGAACATGATCTTTAGAGCAGTCTGTAGCTGAATGTCCCTCGAGTAAGAACTGCCAGATTATCGTCACTGTTCAGAGATGAAGAGGCCTTGATGTCTTCAGGAGCCCTGTTATACCTAAGGGGAAGAGCCTGAGGGAACTGCACATATGGAGTCAAAGCCCAGTAGTTCTGGTTGAATAGAATAGTAGCTGATTTGAGGGAAGCCTAGCCTCTGGATTTGTTTGAAAGATTTACAGAACAGGGCAGAAGCTGGTGTCACGGCCTTGATTTAAAATGTTCACTGGAAGTGTCTAGAAGAGATCCTTTCCAAATTACTTCCTTTGCTCAGCACTTGTTAGGCCACAACTGTGTTCAGTTTTTATCCCTGCTGCACACAAAAAGATGTGAATAAGCTGAAGAGGGTCTGGGGAGGACCACAAAGATGGTCAAGGGACTGAGAAACCAGCTGTATGAGGAAAGGCTGAGAGAGCTAGGTGTGTTCAACCTTGAGGAAGAAGGCTTAGGGAAAATGTTATCACCATCTACCAGTATTTAAGGATTGACTACAAATGTGATGAAAGCTCCCTTTTCACAAGGACATCCATGGAAAAACACGGACAATCAGTGCAAATTACTCTTGGGGGTATTCTCATTGAACACAAGAGGAGAATTTTCACAATGAGAATAATCACAATGGAATAATGTCCTCAGGGAAGTGGTGGATTCCCCAACACTGGACACATTTAAGATCTAGCTGGGCAGGCTGCTGATCCATCTTGTCTAGACTGTGCTTTTGCCAAGAAGGGTAGGATGAGATAATCCTTGAGGTCTCTTCCAGCCTGGTATTCTATGGTTCCTGTTATATGGCTAGGTGAAGTCTCAGTTCCTGGTGCAGTGTGGCCCTTGTCAGGAAACATGGTACCGCATTTGCTGATGTACACTGGTGTTGCCCTGGGAGGCATGTGCAGAGGACAAAATCTCCTACATGATTTAGTGCAGATATTAGGATGTTATATGACTTCTGTTTGCTCAACATTGCTAGAAAGGTTTATCATGTGATGTGATCCCCAGGGGTGTTCTTGGACATTACTTTTAATGCATGTTTAAAGCAAGCACCACATTAGCAACTAACTGTGTCTTTAAGGGCGTGAAGTAACTAGAGATCCTCTTGTGATGTTTAGTCACAGTAGGAAGCTATGTGGTGTGCAAACAGGATTGAAATTGAAATTTGAGATAGGAGGCT
Source organism: Promerops cafer (assembly GCA_013398275.1). Lineage (NCBI taxonomy): Eukaryota > Metazoa > Chordata > Aves > Passeriformes > Nectariniidae > Promerops > Promerops cafer. The sequence goes on from VZSE01009686.1 coordinate 42,415, forward strand.
GATGACAAGCTCCTGAGGCTCTGTATGGGCCAAGGTCAAACGTTTCAACTAAATACAAAATGGTGAAGGACCTGCTGTGAAACTAGGCTAAGTCTTTCATATTCAGACACCACTGGTTTAGTTCTGACCTGAAATAACTGAAGTGTGTTGGTTGAGTTTTTTTCAGTTTTGAGTTTGGTTTCTTCCAACTTTTTTTTTTTAACTTTTTTTCTCTCCAAGTGAAGCCTTAACTAGTATTGCATGGTCTGTGGTAATTTTGAGGATACTTGATGCAGAGCTTTTCATAATTGCTGCTAAAGCATCAAGCCATTGATCTAGAACAGAGGAGATTGCCTGGAGGTGCCAGAGGAAAATATGGAACAAGTGAAAGGGAAGGCAATATTTTTTTCATCACCTGCAGGTTGGCCATTACTGGATACTTAAAACTGTATTCACAATCTCATTGTTAATGGTCCACAGTAGGTGGACTTGAGCACTTAAGGGGAATTAAGACACCTGTTATTTGAATCCATTTGCGAGTAACTGTTAATCATTGGCTACTCCTGGTATAGATTCAGCTTCCCGCACTAATTCCAGGCTTCTAAAGGCAAAATGCAATTGCTGGAGGCAGTTGTTTTTCACAGAAGAAATTTCAGTTGGCTCAGGTTCAAGAGGCAATGCAAAGTAGAAATACCTATTAAATCTCTCAGACTTTTGTTGCATTGGTAACCTCAATCACTTAAAGGCCATCCCACATAGTTGCATAGAATCCAGAAAGAAGGGGCAATGTTGTGGTTTTTCAAGCAAAGCCAACCAATGGCATGCTTCTGCATCCCTTTTGGAACAAAAGGGAGAATTAAGCTGTCAAAGGTGAATTCTTCAGGTTTGCCCTCTTTTTGTTGACTAATCTAATAGTAGCTTTGTGGATGGGATGCCATTCCCATTTATCTTGGATTGAAGTTTATAAGACTGTTGATGGGAACATCTCTGCTCTAGAGCAACTACATTGGTGACCTTCTTTTGGCTTAAGAAGGAGGAGGGGGATGATGATGATTAGTAGATACAGTATTTGTATGTCCTTTATTGCTCTTAATTAGATCTAGACTGGCTGTTAGAGCTCAGAGGAGCTACTCTTTTAAAAACACATTTCTGTAGGCAGCAGTGCGCATGACTAGTCCTGTGTTACTAGCCTTGTCTGGACCTGCTAAAATGACTAGTTACCACTTTGTGTCCTAATGGGACAATTCCTTCTAGGTGGCAGAGGGGAAGACTCAAAGCCAAGTTAGCTGCAAGAGAATTTCAAATTTACAGTGAGTGTAGGCTGGCTTCCCTCTGAGCATTTTTAATAATAACTTTGCATCAAGAGAGTAATTAAAAAAATACTAGTTGTTTCTTTATGAAACCTGAAGTGGTAAATTGCCTGCTTTTGCAGACACAAAACTGTTTATTTTTTAGTAAGTCATTCTTAGAAAGACTAATTCCTGTTGTTTTCAAACTGTAAGACTGTAGCATAACCTTAGTGAAATTCTTTGTGGATATAGTACAAGCTAAGGGTAGCATCTTTGGCTCTCTCTTTTGAAAGTACTCTGTGACAAAAATGCTTAGTGCTTGAGAAGCTCTCTCAGGCAGTCCAGTGCTTTTCATGTAAATTGTCCTTTTCATAATTTTCTTTTTTTTTTTTAATGAAACCAACAACCAAAGCCCCCCAGACTGATCTGAAATAAAGGCTTACTTTTGCTCTAACACCAGAATGTGACAGCTTGCTTTAAAGGATTCTGAAGAGTCTTTGCAAGTGAAAAGGGAGCTGTAATATGTTCTGTGATGGTCTTCCTGTCTCTTAGCCAATGCTGTTGTCTGTCTTCTGCTTGGGGATATCAGAAACTTTACAGTAGTCCTTGTCAGCTTTGATGCTTTTGTTTATATCTTTTTCATGGTAGTAATAGCTCAACTGATGAATTAAATTTACTTAGTCAGGATTATATTAGTGGTTTCTTGACAGCTTCTATCTTGCATGCCTCCAGCTTGTCCAAACGTTCAATTTTATCTGCCCCTACCAGCTGATGGAGAGCAAGTGCTGTTTGTTATTAAAAGCTACTCCCTAAATGGTGTAAAATAGGACAAAGTAAATCTGTGAGTCTGATTTTGGGCTTAATTGGCACTGAAGATATATCACTTTAGAGTTTCTTGAGGACTGGGGGAAGGAAAAAGAGGATCCCTTCACAGCTCTCTTTTCTCTTGCTCATAGAATGTGTTGAAGAAGAGAGACCAAGTTCAAGCGGAGTATGAAGCAAAACTGGAAGCAGTAGCCTTGAAAAGAGAAGACCGTCCAAAGGTTAGCACTTAAAATTGCTGTACAAAACCAGTTTGCAGTTACACTACTTCCTGAAAAGAATGGAGAAGTAGAACTTGCTTTTTTTCTGGATCTGGTGGCTTCTTTGCGGTATAAGCAGTTTTTGGCAGAACAGAAATTTGTTGTTGGCAAGCTGGTGTGAAATAAAGACCTAAGTATGAATTTATGTAACTTGTCTAGCAACTTCTGTACTACTGATCTCTCACAGTTCAGAGCAGGATGACTCTAGAGGTAACACTTCAACAGCAGCCAGCAGCCAGCAGTCAGTTGGATTGTTCAGTGACAGGTAACAAAGCAGTAGTAGAACAGTCCCTGGTGACTCAGCAGTATGCCAGCTAGCTGAGTTAAGTTCCTGTCCCTAGAACTGTGGAACTGTATTGTTGCAGAACACTGTTTTTGGCTGTGGAAAACTCCTTATTTTGCCCTTTCTGCTAGGGAGCTCTACCTGTGTGATGCTGAACAGAGATGGCGCGTGTCACTGGATGATAGTTTTTGGCTGAGCACCATGCAAAAGCAAAGGTGTGAACTGACATGCTTATGCTGCCACTTGCTTCTGCATGAAACAGAGTTAAGATTTAAGAAAAGGCTTTTCTTAAATCACTGCAGCTTTATCTCATGATAGCAACAGGTTTTGTTCCCTTTCTCTGCTTGGAGGTTTTTGGTTTCCCTTATATTTGTGTTAATAATTAATGGATGACTTTCCAGTATTATGACTATGGTACAATAAGGTCCACTCTACAGAAGGTTCACATAATATTTTGTATCTAAGAAGCTGAAGAGGATGAGAGCATATAAGTGCAAGTGTTCTTCTGATATTTTGTCTATAAAGAGGTACAAATAGTGGTGTACTAGGTGTTTTGTGGTGCTCTTGTATTTGGGTCTACTGCCTCCCCCTTTGCTGGCTGGTGTGGTATGCACTCTACTTCTTCTGTGTCACTTTGTATAAACAGGTTCTGAAAGTTGTATCTAGGATGGAGGGAACTAAATCTAGCATATCCAGCAAGCCAGTTTTTAGGCATTTGACTTTACCAAGATCCTGATGCAGCAGAATTGATGAATTTTGCTAATCTTGCATATGTTAAAAGTCCCTTGGCTCTCATGCCTTAGTGGGATTATTGTGTAAAGTGCAGCATTTAAATCTTGTGAATTTTTTGAATACTTACATGTCCCCTCTGGAGTATCAGCATATTTTTGACAACTCTTGTAGCTTTTTGTATCATAAGTAGTTCGTGTCATTTACAAGATGAAGTTGAACAAACTGGGTAGAATTCCTTGCATGTTCATGAAATACTATCTCTGGGGTTTTCAGAACCTTTCCAGCCAGAGGATGTGTCATTATCTGTAAGAACTGGTAGCTCAGACCTGTGCCTAGCAGCATATCTTACACTGAGCAAAGTCTCCTGGCTATGACTTGCTGGAAACTAAAAGCAGGCAGAGGGTCATGTTGTGGAATAGCATTTGTCCTCCTTGTGGCATGCTTTTTGATTTGGTAGAAATGATGTAAAAAGACCCCAAATGAAACCTTAAGAGAACGAAGACCTTTGTTTAGATATTGAAAGGAAAGCCTATTGCTACTTGATAATCTCTCACTGGAGGGCATTCTGGGCCTCCTGTGCACACACGCAGCCTGGCATCACAGAGCTCACCAGGCCCTTAGACTGTTCTGGCAGTGAGATCAGCCTAGAGCACAGTGGCCTATGAATGCAGAAGGTTTGTAGTGCTGCTGTGGCTCTCTGTCTGCAGGTACTGCTCAGAATGCTGAAGCTTACACCGAAAGCACTGTGTGGGTGGTGTTTACCAGTAGCATCATGGTGTTTGTGTGGCGTCTGCAGCCTTTCAATTTCTAACAAGTGCAATGGTGAAATGCCTCTCACCCATTTCTGACCCATGCTGGAGCTGATTTTGCAGTAATCTAACCAGCACACTGAAGGATGGGTGTGGTTTCATTTTGGTGAGATGAAATTTTATCTGTTTTATTCTGCCTGCCTCAAGGCTCTGAAGTGTGGTGATCTATGGGCACAGTGAATACAGCAGTGCAGAACTTGAAGTGGAACATGGGGGGAAAAAAAGCCTTTTAACAGATAACTGTTTCCCAAGAGCTAGGAAGGTAGAAATATCTTATGCAAAGATTAATTGCCTAATTAATGCTGTATTTGTTCTGCTTCAGTACCATTTTTTACTTGTTAATAATGATGTGGAGGAGTTTCAAAGTGGACACACTATCTGTGATTGACCACACTAAGTTACAGATATTAGGCAAGCTTAGATTTTAAGAGAACAGAATAAGCATGAAGAGGATTAGATGTACATGGAGAACTTTTTATCATATATGTACAATTTTCTGCTCAGTTCTTGCCTGCGTTTACATGTCTCATCAGTTGAAATTGACTCAGTAAAATAGTCCTGGGCCCTTTAACAGTGTGTTGGAGTTTGAACCAGTTGTCACTTCAGTTTTGGGGTTTGAGTGGTTTTTTAGCTATTAAGGAGCTGAGAGCAGATATCAGTAAAGAAGCAGCAACTTCCTCAGAAGTCAAATCTACTTTCTTCTTGGTTCTTAGTTCTTAGCTAATATTTAGTGTCTCCACTGGTAAAAACAGATGAAAGCATCAACTTTGGTGCTTCAACTTAGGCCCAGATTTGATGATAAACATATAATATCTCTTTGCATTGAGTTTGCACTGATATAAAGTGCTTAAAAGCTGTAAATGAACTTAAAACTTTATCTTAAGTACTGGGTTGCAAATTATGTTCTAGGAAGCTGCAGTTTGTAAGGTAAGGCATTTGCACTTCCAGATAGGACTGCTGCATGTGCAGACACTACTTTCATGATGCCTCTGGAGACTTAGTTGGAGTTAGTTGTTGTTATTGTTCCTTAATGAGAGCACACGTGACCCATCTGCTGATCAGTGGGTTATCCCTGTAGCTCTAAACTCGTACAGCCCTCTCAGCCTGACCAGCCAGAGAACTTGCTGTGAGAAAGAACAGATTTTTGTATATCTTCATTGTGGTTTCAGATTCTGGCAGAAGAAGCAGGAAGCTGGTGAGTGCTTAGAAGCCAAGTTAGTTGGATTGGGAAATCTTAACGTGGTTTTGCTTCCTGACTTCATAAATACTTCTCTTGATAGCCTAGCCTTTCCCATTAAGATAGCAGAGTACTTATGATGCAATGCATACATGCCTTGAGGGGAGCATCCCCCAGACCTTCCAGTCACTGGCTTGGTTGTTCTTGTCTGCAGCCTATGAAGGAACTTCATCTGGAGTTGTAGCAGAGTCAATTCTGTAGCCATAAGTATAGTGGTCAGACATGACACATGACAAGATTATCTACTGAACCTCCAAGCTGCCTGTAGTGTAAATTCAGTTGTGTGAATAAAGGGGAACTAAAATCCCATGAGTATGAAGAGTTCCTGCATCTTGTTGGTTTATTGAAGAATAGATATATGACCTTCTCTGAGTAATAAAGGGATCAGCCCTAATCCACGTTCTGCAGAAGAAACACAGTTGGTGTGTTTCTGCCTAAATTGAGTACCTTGCTAAACTGCAAGATAGTAGCCCACATCTAACTTCATGTAGGTATCTATGAAAAGCTTCTTATGTAGTCTGTTCATCCTCTTCCTTCTTTCATGCCCCTCAGAAAGGGAGTTTACTGAAAGTATCAAGTATAAGAGGAGCCACCACAAAGTTCTTCAAATGTTCTTCATTCTGTTATTTACCTTTGTGCAAGTCACAGCTTTCAAAGCAAAAGTTCAGTTCTCTCTTTGGTACCAGGATTCAGAAGTTTCCTCTTCTGAGCTCATGGGCTTAGTCTGCATGTCCTTTCAGGATTCCTGTCTGTGTGGACCATCCAGCAATAAGAAGGGAAAAAAAGGTGTTCGGCTTTCCTGCTTGAGGAAACTTGTAAATTATTCCTGTATTTGCCTGGTGATACCACATTATATTAGTTAAAACATAAGCAAAGAGCACCAACTTAGTTGGTTTGAAGTGTACATACCTTGGGCCAGTGACTACTGTCAAAAATCCATTTAAATCTCTACCTCAGCTTGCAGCAGGCTGTCCTTCAAGATGTCATTTGTTGCTTTTGCATGGTTGCATGTCTGTTGTTGAGCCTAAAAGTTCATGAGCCCATCCCATGTTGATGATCACGAGTGCTTTGCAGTTAAATTTTGTTCAGGAAGCCTGTAAGGTTAAAAGTGGAAGCTAGAAACTAAGGACTTAAAAATTTTATTCTGCAGCTGTCTGAGGTGTCTTATCCAGCTTTTTTGATAAACATAAATATTTGTTGTTATATACACACTGGTGCAAATTGGGACATTCCTATGGCAGCTGTAAATGGGAAGCAGGAAAGTTTGCTGTGGAGCCAAGCTGCTCAGTTTGAGCACTAGGAAGTAAGCCTCAGTACCAGTACTTAAACCAAATGGTTTTTGTGTGCTTTTAACAAGTGCTTCCTCCATGACTCTATATCAAGCATGGAGGTGGACAAGAACAAGCTCTCACCACCTGAAACAGCAAAGAACAAATTAAGCAATCTCATATCCTCTCTAGTTCAGAACCAGGGCTTTTTCCATGCAGCCATAACTGAGTTGATCCAGGATAACTACTGGGTTGTGAACTCACCCTTTTTGCTGTAGTTTTGCTCAGTAAGGTTTGAGCTAAATCAGCAATCTAGCACTCTTAGTGACAGTTTTAATGTTAATTTCTTTTGCTGCAGGTACCCACAGATGTTGAGAAATGTCAAGACCGAGTAGAATGTTTCAATGCTGACCTGAAAGCAGATATGGAGAGATGGCAGAACAACAAAAGACAAGACTTTAGGCAGCTACTCATGGGGATGGCAGACAAAAACATCCAGTACTATGAGAAGGTATGTGTCACTGTTGAAGCACTGGCAGGAATAAGAGTAGTTTATTTTCCTCTGAAGTTGTGATAATTTTTCAGGAAATATTCACGTTATCTTGAATACAATAATATTAGACATCTGAAGCTGCTCTTTTTCAGAGTTGGAAGTCATGGTCAAGTGAACTCTGTGGGACTAGTGGTCTTTTGCAAGTCAGTACTCTAACAGCATTTTATCATGGATGCTTGTCTGTTTTGTGCTTTTGAATTGAACAAATTACTGAGCAGTAGCAGTGATGAAAAAAACCCCAGAACTGCACATTCTAGTAATACTACCAGAGCAGAAAATTCTCTTGATTATGCCTTTTATGAACAAAACTGCATGAGTTAATGCATGTCCACAGACTCATGTAGATTACATCTGCTATATATAATTTATTCTAGTCCCTGTCCCTTTGTGCATTGTTCTGTCCCTTGTGTACTAGTCCTGAAAATACCTAGCCTCTGCCCTTTTTCAGTTGGTGCATTTGTACCTGAGGTTTGGTGTTAGATTTTTTATTTTTAATTAAAAGGACCTTTACATTTAACTGCATATGCTTCCAATCTAATTTTCCTTTGTGGGAGAACAGTGCAGCCCAATGCAGTGGTTGATACCACAGGATCACAGAACGGTTTGGAAGGGACCTTAGAGGTCATGTAAGTTTCAACCTCCTGCCAGAGGTGGGGATGCCTTTCACTAGAGTAGGTGGTTCAGAGCCCCATCCAGCATGAACCTAAAACACTTCCAGAGATGGAGCATCCATGGCTTCTCTGGGCAAGCTGTTCCAGTGTTTTCTCATCCTAAAAGTAAAGAATTCCTTCCTAATTGTTCTATCTAAACCTGCCCTCTTCCGGTTTAAATCAATTGTCCCTTGTCCTATCACCACAAGCCTTTGTAAAAGGTCCTCCTCCAGCTGTCTCATAAGCCCCCTTTAGGTATATTCAATATTTATGAAATATTAAACACTACTAGAACTACTAGGCTTATGCATTGCCTGGTAAACTATACTTCATCTTGTCTGTTCATTTTTACACATCTACTTTACAAGCTTCTTCTGTGCTAGGTTACCTCTCCATGTAATATTAGTATGCAGTACCTTTTCCCCTTCCAATGTCTGTCTTGTCATAGTTCATAACTGCTCACACAGAACTTCTTCACCCTGGTCTCTCAGTTCTAAGGCTGCTGTGGAGGGGGATATTAAAGAATCCAGAGAACATCCAGCAGTGCCTCTGCAATTGACAGTTAGATCTGTACATTAGTTTTGCTTTTAGCAAGGAAGCTTTTTTGGTAAGAAAGTAGTCACTTCAGGGTACACAACTAGAAGTATTCTATTCATCTGCAATACAGTCAGCAAGGTTAGAAGGAAGATGTCTGTCAACAATGACTTGTGGATATAAGAGCTGCTGATGAGTTTGCCCATTTCCAGCATTTAATAATTTGGATTTCACAGTCTGTATTTGCCCAGTTTGACTTCTGGGCTCTGTGTGGTTGAAAGACACTAGCAACACACAGTACAAGGACTGTAGTAAGTGTATGTGTCTGGGAAAATGACTCCAAAGCCTGGAATGGCTTTCTAATAACCTAGAAGCTACACTCCACTTACAGTTTACTATACCAGGCACTACCCATTCGTCATGTAGTGGAGTCAAGTCCCAGAGCCTCAGAATTAACTTCCCTAAATGCATATTTTCTTTCAAATAAGTTTGCTGAAGGTAGTCTGTAATAGCTGCCATTGTGCCCAAATCAGCCTTCACTCACAGTCACGCCACAAAGATGTAAATTTCTACTCAAAGCAGTTCGTCTGCCTAGCTGAAAGCTGTTGTAGTCTTCAGTTTAGAAAAATCTAGGTTAGTATTTGGAAATCCTGGGCGTTCTGATGATTTTTAATGGCTTGGGCCAGCTGATACTTTGGAAAACTTGAATTTGTTGAATTTGTTTGGAAAGTGCAGCTGTTCTAGCACTTCCTTGCTGTTTGACATTCTGTTTTTTTTCCCCCTTCTGTAATAATCTATAAAGACCCACATAACTTTTCTTCAACTTGCAAACTTTTGGTCTGGAAGGGTTGGTCAGAAGTTATATGAACTGATATAAAATAAATTTTGTAAATCTTTCTTTCTTTCTTCAGTGCCTTACGGCGTGGGAGTCAATTATACCACTATTGCAAGACAAGCCAGAGACCAAATAAGAAGTATCTTCATGGACAGTCTAGCACTTCTATGCTCAGTACCACTAGTCATACTGGAACTGTATGGAGGACTCTTTTTGTTAAGTTAACTGAAATGACAGCTGCACTTAGTTTTTCAGAGTACCTGTTCCAGCCTATTTGAATTTTTTTCCCTCAAGTTTTGTGTTTAAACTGGGGTATGTTTCATCTTTTTGAGTTATCTTGAATGGTTCCTTCTTTATTCTATGGAGTGATTGGGGTTCATAGAGAAAGTGCATGGGGATCTTGATAAAATTTACCTCTCTAGTCTGGAAGGAACTGATGAGTGGAACACTAAAAAGATGAAAATAAAACTCTACTGCAAGGTGCCAAATGACATCTTTATTACCATTCTGTTTTGTTTGCTTAAAAAATATCCCAATAATTATTTCTATGATACAGTACTCCCTAACCAATCCTTATCCCTTTTTTTTTTTTTTGAATGGACAAGGAAAGGCTGGGAAAGAATATTTTCTGTTTTGGCACCACCCGTGTGCTCCCTCTGGATGAAATGGTCTCTGTAGACTTTTCTGTCCGGGAGTCGGGCTGGTTCTAGACAGACCATACCAACACCAGCCACAGACAGCTGGTGAGCAAGCATGAACTGTGGTTTTTGTGTGTGTGGCATGCTGTTGGTTCATTCTGAGTATCTTTGTTTACCTTGGTGATTATGAAGTAATGTCAGTTGACTGAAGTGTACTTGTGACTGACTTGGGGATCAAAACCATCTTAGCTGCGGGAATGAGTTGGACTGCAGCCTTTCAGGAGTTGTGGGAATGGAGGAGGAAGTATGAGTCCTTAATTTTTCCAAAGCTAGCTCTGGAAGTTGCATGGTGGAGATCTCTTACACCATGCTTTATATATGGGCTTTACTAGAGCCACTTCAGGCTTGGTCACCTAAGATGCCTGCTGTAGTAAAAGCAGAACTCTGCTTTCTCTCCCCACACTTTCTTTGCAGCAGCCAAAAGCCAAAAGTTGTCAAATGCTTCCTTCCACCAAGCATCAGAGTGTGTGAAACTTGCCTTAAATGGATTGGTGGGGGATAGATGGGTACCCTATTAGGTACACACAGTGTTCATACCTGTCTCTGCTGAACCACATGGCAAGTCTTTTAGGACTACTTTTGTTACAGATCTATTTTCTTAGTAGTTTGTTGGCCTTTAGAATTGCAGCTGCTTCTGCAAGTCCCTTTTTTGTCCTTGCTCTTGCAGTCCAATCTCAAGTAAATGCCCGCTTGGTGTTAATGGCCTTAGGAATGGTGATGTGATTTAACCATCCTAGTGAGGGGGGCTGGGGCTCATATGAGTGTAATACTGGGATTTAGGGCAATAAATAACTCTGTGCTTACTGCTAAATTGGAGTGATTACTTGTTCTCTGCCGAGATTCTTGCAAAGAATGTGAGCAGTGATTGATTTTGGGCAACTTCTTTGTTCTCCTGTAACAAGCCACCAGGTACTAGTCTGATTTGGAATTTATTCATTCATAAACATCAACTGAACATGCAGCCGTCCTTCTCAGCCTGGTGGCTTTATGGAACTCTCAAGATCAGTTATTGCAGCACTGTGGCAGCTGTCAGGCACCAGAGATGGTGCTCTCTGCATGAAAAAGTAAGATATAAGACATTTTAAGAAATTTTTCTTTTTGGCTCAGCCTCATTGACAGCCCTGTGGTACTAAACAAACTGTGTTTCTTGTTTTAAGATCAGTTTCTCAATGTGCACCTTTTGGTGTAAATGAGAACCCTGGTTTAAGTTACTGTTAGGTTCAGAATCACAGACTCCTCTTGTTCAGGGGAAGTACTTAAGGGGATCAGCTTGAAGCAATCTAGAATAAGCACTTGCATACTAACAGTCTGTCCTTCAGGGTTTCAATCTTCCCCATTTTCCACAAAGAAAGATCAACATGCTTTTTGAATTAGTTCATGTGGAGTAAATGGGATTTTGTAGTTGATTCTACAACATCACTGGGACTCAAGCAGAATATATTTTGAACTTCAGTCAGTCTTCCCACCACCTTATTAAAATAAACAGCACAAGATGAGTAGAAAGAATGGTGTTTTTTTCCTACAGGTGGTTTCATCTGATGCCTTACAACACTAAGGGACTCTTCTGCTTTGCTTTATGTCAAGCTTAAGTGGGTATTGCTTCTGGGTAATTCAGCAATTAACATCACAGCTGTTCATGAGAAGCATAATGGACAGGGGAGAGTACCAAGTGAAGTTCAAATCACCATGTAACTATTGAGGCTGGAGCTGCTGAAGGTCCAGATGTCTTACGTGATCAGGGCCAAAACCTCTTAAAGTCTTACAAGGGAAGTAAAACTTGACATTCAAAGGAAAAGTCCTCTGCAAAAATTGCTGCAGTGTAATAAGGGTGTGCATGGGTGAGTCTCAGTTCCTACAGGCTGTGGAGTGGTCTGTTCTTATGAAGAGCTGTTGTAAATCACAGGATGACTGAGGGAGAGGGTGAGGTGTGGGGAGGATCCTGACTGTGATGTTTGGGGCAACCATGCCAGTCAGGAAAACTAGAAAAGTTGCAGGAAATTCCTGTAAGATGTGCAGAGTGACACTTGAATCACATAACATGCTGTTAGAGGGAGGTTGAGTCCTGAACTGACAGTGAAACTCTTAGCATGTTATCCTGTAATCTTTATAGAATAAAAGTCTTCACTTTGGATAGTCCACACTCCTGTGAGAGAAATAGAAGGTGCTGGTGAAGGGAAACAGGAATAGTACAGGAGCTTCATCTTTGAGTAACTTGTGTAAAGTCACTTAAGATGACTCTCTGCACGTGCACCAAAATGACACCAGAAGCAGTTGGCGCCCTTTTTATGAGCCTATTTAACATGTGTTTCTTTCAGCAGGCCTTAAATCAGCCCAGTTTTCCTCCTAATCCATAGCCAGGGCAAGGCCGCCTCAGCAGATGCAAAATTCACTGCTGCCCAGTTAGTTTCTGTGGTTGTTTCTTCTCTCCAGTGGCACCAGCACAAAAAGCAAGCACTGAGCTCTTGTTTCTAAGCTCAGTAATGGACCATGCATTGTTCATGTATACCTTTATCAGGTTCTAAATCTTGCAATAAACATAGATATTAAAACATCATGGCTTTTTCAGGTATACATTGGAAAATGAAAAGGTAATATGTGTAGCCCTAAAGACACAAACAGTTTTGGTTTGAGTTGTATTAAGGAATAAAGTATGATTCTTCACTGATATCTACTTGGATTTTTGCTGCACTAAAACTTGTGCTAAGGATAAAGTAGTGGAATAACTGATAGAAACAAAGCAATAGTGGCAGAGACAGTTCTGTGGAGGTACTGTGCAGTAGCCTTGAAGCAGTGGCTCTGCGTAGTCTGTTCATGACACATATTGCTTCAGGTGTCAGTCCTGCAGATGCAAGGGTACAAAAGAATTCTTTCCCAGATAGCAGGGACTGTTCACTATTTTAACAGCAGCCATGGTTTTGTTAAAACTTGCACAATTAACAGGATATTATGATAATTGTTGCAGACTGTTGAAAATCCTTGTCCTGATAACAACTGAACAAAATTGTATAGACTAAATTAGCTCATTAGATGTTCTGTCATCTTAAATTCTGAAGGTAGAACAGTCTTTCTGTGGGTATACTAATTTTTACTACAATAATACATAGGGAAAATCAGGACTTTTTTTTCAAAGACAGGCAAGTTGCTACAACTTGTTGGATTATTTTTTTTTCCTCTTGGGAGTGCTGTTGAACCAATTTGCAAACTAAAATGGCAGTGCTTAATTCTGTGCTTAGCTCTTGAAAGTCTTGCTGAAGAATCTGACTTGTAGAAGTACTTAGTAATGAACTGGACAAGCTTTAAGGTTGCATGCCTAAAGCACAGTAAATTTGCAGAAAATAATAAGCTTTCCAAAGAGGTATAAGTAGATGACCCTTATGTAAATGGCATGCTAGAACAATAAAGGCTAGTCACTGTCCTAGACTACTTTGAAGGTGTTGGTATTCTGTGCTTTGAAGCTAAACCATTTCCTTAACCCTGGTGCTGGGATATGTATCCATACCTTCAGATCGAGCTGCAGTGTTGTGGCCAGTGCAACATTCCCACTGCACAAGGAGATAGTTTGCTGAGGGCCAGTCTTACAATAAGAGCCAAAGGGCTTTTGTCTACAGTACACAAAATAAAGAAGCACTGTCCTTGTTCTCACTTCTCTGTGCCTGCATCCCTCTGTCCCTCCCTAAGGTCTGGAGAGTTGTGCCATGCAGGTGAAAGCAAGCTGGCTATGAGCTTCACACACTGTGTTGAAGGTGTCAGTGATGGGGACCAAAACAGTGCTGGTTCCTTGTCCAGACTCTTCTGCTTTCACCCTATAAACCCACTCACCAGAACTAGAGTCACTGTTCATAAAATACAAAATGAAAGCTGTGAAAAGACTTGTCTCTGTGTGAATTAGCTAGTAAACAGTGTAAGAACGGGAAGGAAGCTTTTGTTTCCTGTATGTGGTCAAATCTGGCAACTATGCTCTTGTTCAGACTTGTAGGCTGGGAAATCTTGCCTTCTGGTGCTGGCATGTTTCTATACCCTTTCATATATCTCTTTAAATATACTTTGTGCATTGTTTACTATGGAGCTAGTATTGATGGAAGAAACGCTTTGAGGTAAAACTGTTTGTAATTCTCTATTAGTGTGTACATTTTTTTTAAATGCACCATTTGTTTACCTCAATTAATTTAATGGAATGGACCAATAAATGTATTAAAAGATGACTCCTTTACTTAGAATAAAGTTTTGGTTTTTTGCAGTCTTCACAGGTGAAATTATGTGTGTGTTTATTTTGTTAAGCAGCTCACTATCTTACTGCAGAAATACCCTTCCACCAAACTCTTCCACATTTGATCTAACTGGAAATCATCTGACCTGTTGCTGCGTTACGTCTGGAACTGAAAGTGAAGGAGCTGAGGAAAGATTCCTCCCCGGGGTAGGGTGGGGGGAGCAGGGGGGGACAGGGTGACAGCAACTTCCTCAGAGGAAGTGATTGTGTAATGATGAACCAACTTCTGCTTGCTATACCCCTGGCTTGAACTGAAGCTGCCTGATTTTCCTCCAGATTATTTCAGTTATTTAAGGGCTTTTAATTTCCTTTTACTTAGTCCAGGACCTTGGAAGCCACTTAATCCTTCTTAGTTCAATTAGCATGTAAGCAGACACATCCTTGTGAGACATGCCAGACTTTTGACTCATATTTGGATTTATGTGACATCATCTTATTCTAGTTGCTGTATTGTATGAGGTTCTTTCCCAACCCAGATTAAAGCTGAGGTAACATGGTGACTATTACATGGTATCAGTGTCCCTACACTTCCACAAATCCTGTAGGAGCTGTGTGCTGCACTTACCTGTTCTTAACCTGTGACAAGAGTAGCACATCGTGGTGGTGTGAGCTGAAACACCAGCATAAGCTCTTGACTCTTGGTCCTCGCATGAGCTCTGTTGAAGCACTGTATAGGGACAGTGGGACAATTTCCCAAAAATCAGGGTCATGAACATCTGTTCAGGGGTGTTTTATTGTAGGGATTACTAAAATTCTGTAAATCTTACGTATATTTATGGTGGTATTTCTCTATTTAATGGTCTTGTATGTAACATTAATTGGCTGGGCTGATAACACCTGTAGGAGGTGAAGAGCTGGTGTGTCCTGCTGATGGCCCTGTGCACATGGCATGTGACTCGCAGCCCCGTTTCATCAGGCAAAGTCACAGAGCTGCCCTGAGATTTCTGAATGAACAAAACATAAGAAACTAATGGAAAACCGATCCTCTACTTTCCACTTCCACTCTGAACAATGTATGTAGAAATGCCATTTTCATTTCTAGCCTATATTCTTGTCCCTCTTTGGTATTGCTGACCAGCCTAGCAAAAATAGAATGCTCTGAGGACTGCTGGTGTGCAATAGCCAATGCACATACTCTGCAGAAATAACAAGGCAAACATCTTTCCTGGGTGAGCTTAGTGGCTGAGAGGTTGTGGCATGCTGTGAAGTGGAAACACAAATGCAATGTATCCTGTTGTGTTGGTAACTGTAGGGACTGATGATAACAACCAGAAGATGCCTCTGTTACTCAGTCAGAATCTCAAGGGAGCCAGTGGTTGACCGTTGTTTGATGGCCACAAAGCTGTAAAGAACAATAAAAAAATGCAGATAATAAGAATTAGCAAACTACCTTCTCAAACTGCAGTTTGCTCTTTCCACATCTATGTCTTAAACTTTGCCGGGGTGTCTGGAGCTGGCTGAGGGCTAATGGGATTCCTCTCAAAGATCTGCCAGCCTCTCTTGTGCTCATTCAATGACATTGGCATCATCTTCATCCTTCACTTTAACAACCCGTGTTTGTACTGATAATGGTACTTCTATTCGGAACCTGTGTTAAAAAGCGTTTGAGTAGCTAGCAGTGACCCCTGTTACAGAGAGGGTTGCATATAAGAAACAAGTCTTTTTTTGTCTGGAAGATCTGAGGAGGAAAGCAGAGCCAGGGGAATGATGAGTAAGAAGTAGCCTTGCCCACACCAGTAGCCCTGAAGACACTGTCAAATGCACTCACAAGCCCAGAAAGCCTTTGGTGCTCTGGATAAAACAGAGGTGGTGGGGGAGGAGCTTTCCTTAGTGTTGCTTTTTCTTCCTCTCTTAAGTGATGCTGCTGAAGTCAGTATACATAGTGCTTTTAGACTTTGTACTACTATGTTTTGTTTAAACTACAGCAGAGCTAGGCTAGAATTTTGCCTGGAGTCAGGCATTAGCCTATCCAGTATATGCCTTACATCGTAAAGAAAATACTGTTGTTACATGGATTAAATACTGACATTATCACAGTTCACTTCATACAGAAAGAATCCTGCTGTTTCTACTAACACAACAAGCTGGAGAGTCTTGGGGAAGCTCTAATGGACAAAGTGAGATTTGGAGGGAGATCCTTCAAAAATTCTGTAAAAGTAGATGGAGGGGTTATTTCAGCTTTCTCTCTTCAACTTAAGCTGGTTTTGTGCTTAAAGTTGTTCCTGAAATTGTACCTCTCGGTCACTCCATGTTAGTACAGCTGGGCAAATTCAGTGGACCAGAAAAGTAACCTTTTCCATTACCTGTGGTAATGGTTTATCTTTGAAGCG
The DNA here is from genome assembly GCA_013398275.1 of Promerops cafer. Taxonomy (NCBI): domain Eukaryota; kingdom Metazoa; phylum Chordata; class Aves; order Passeriformes; family Nectariniidae; genus Promerops; species Promerops cafer. The sequence goes on from VZSE01009686.1 coordinate 58,961, forward strand.
TTTGAGGGAGACTCAGATTATTCTTTTCTGTCACAATGGGTAAGTAACATATAATGGAATTTTTAAAAAACATTTTACTTTGTGTAGGGTTATTCCTTCATTCTACTTACTACAATTTTCACAGTATCAAACACTTACATTTGTGTGAATGCTTTGTCCCCTGGGATTATTAGCTGTTAAACTGCCAAATACTCTTCCTAGAGCAATTCATGTTACATTAAACAAAAATAAGATTTAAAAAAACACTGGCTAGACATTGCAACCTTCATTCTTTGAATCTCCTTGATATTTGTCAACTCATTTCTGCAAGTTTCTTGGTTTTTCTGATTTTCATTTTTTTAAAAAAATTCAGTTAGTGGGGGGTGTTGTTTTCTTTTAATAATTCTTTCCTATCTGCATTATATACTTTAGATGTAGAATCAGGAAGTACAGAGGAAATACAACATGTCCTTTTGAACAAAATCTTTCCTATTTCTTACCTTAAAGGGAGGAGACTCAGGCAGCCAACTAGAAAAGACAAAATGAAGCAGAAGCCGCTGTACCAGTCCAGTGTGTTTTGATAGATCTTGTTGTAGACTGTAGATGTCACTACTCCTGTGGTGACTAAGGACAGCTGCAGCAGGACAAATACCTTCCCTGTAAGACAAGAAAATAGTTTGTTACTGGAGATTAACCAGCTGTGGCATCTCCCTGACAAATCCAGGATACAATTGTGTAGTCATTGCTCCACTAACACCAGATGACATGAGCTCGTATCTGCTTCTGTTCTAGACACAATTATTTTTCCTTTTTTTAGGTGTTGGACAAAAGATTCCAGTGGAAAACTGTCTGCCTAAACAGTATACATATAAAGGTAGCTGCTTGTAAGAGCAGCAATAAATTGGTCAATAAGTGCTCTTTTTCCTAGACATAGAAAAATAGTCTAGAGCTGACATCTTCAGGACAGGAGAAATTTTAGTCAGGGTCTGCTTCTGGCCTAGGCCAGAAAAGTGGTTCACAGGGTTGAAATTACAATAATGCCTGAAATAGGGATGTGTGTGTCATTTGATATTTCATATGGCAGAAAGGCAGAAACTGAATTCTAGTTGAAACCACTCTTTACTGAAGGGTTTCTGTCATGGTCAATGGGTGAAGGGAAGTAACCCAGCCCTGCTGGGACTGGCAGACTGGGGGCAAGGGCTCAGGGCTGTGTGCTGAGCTTGCTGCCCTGGTAGCCTTCTGCAGCCACCCAGCACCAGCAGCCACCGGCTAAGGAGATGAGACTGCAACCAGAAGGCAAGGCTGCTCTGCTGCAGGGTCCTGCTCGAGGTCTGGGCTGATGCTGTTGTCATGTGCAGCCTGTGTAGCTCAGGGTGGAGGTTAAAAATGTGTGATTTACAGTGATTAATTTGGGGTGTGAGCTGTGCTGTTTGTGACAGGTAGATGATTTTGCTACGGTGGATGTTGAGGGACCAAAAGCAGTAGGAATGAACAGGCGACAGAGCAGTGTCATGTTCATATGGCAGAAAGGAAAAGGATGTGAAGGATGCAGAGGAAACATGTTTGGTGTGAGCAGTTGTGGGCCTGTGGTGTTGTTTGAATGAATTGCCAGTCCTGTATTTTGTGTCTAAATCTAGTTCATTGGGGTAAATATGGTAGCCCTCAATATGCTGCTGTAAAATACATTTTACTAATTTTTAACACATATTTTAATGGAAAAGAATTCCAGCTGCTGTTCCAAGAAGGGTCAATTTTTATACAAAAGTTATTTTTTGTAGTTAAATCAGGTGTGACAGGAACAAACTGCCAAACACCTGAAGAAATGTTCAGAGAGCATAACTGAAAAAAAGATGAAAAGAATCCATCCTTCCCAAAACTGGAAGTAAAAGAAGCCCGATATAAGTGATCTGAATATAACAGTGCTTCAACTCAATGTCCTGCTTTTCTTGGTTCTCCCTGCAGTACTATGTTTTTGAGCAGCACTTCAGCTATTTTCCCCAACTTTGAACTATGCACTGATTGTAATCTTTTGAAGTATGTGCTGAAAATTCTGTCAATAAATGATGATGCAACTAAAGACAAGAAGATTGGATGTGAGAATCTTGTCCAGCAAGTTTCTCTGCTTCTCCCTTCCTGTTTGTGGTGTCATCTGTTCTGGTATAATTACACAAAGCACAGATTGCAGCAATAACTTACCTTTCTCTTAGTACTCTAGGCTGAATAAAAGGATTTCAGGGGGTTTTGTTTGGTAAGATAACCAAAATACTCACCATAGGATGTTCCTTCAACATGCTTGGACAACATGGACCTGATGGTTGGTAAGGGAATGAGGGCAAAGAGCATCACTGCTCGTGCTGTAATGCAATGAATTTTGAGTTATCACCAGTATCTGCTCTTTGTGACCCATCACAACCACTGCTTTTGAAGATTACATGCCTCTGGCTTGGGCAGGCACCTTGCTTCACCTTTTCTCATCCCTTGAGTGCTAAAAAGAGATGGGTCCTCACTTCATCCTAGGCAGATAAACCACCTATTGCTCCCATTTGCAAAGGTACTTTGCCCAAACTAGACACATCTCTTGTTCTCAGCCAGACACCCCAGCACAGATGGGATCCTCACTCTCCTTTGAGATAGTGAGGATGATGATTTAAGTTTTAACATGCAGAGAGAGCCCCCTACACAGCCTTGCTAGGAACAATACCTTCGTAACACTACATCTGTCTTGTATCTTGGTGCTTCTGGCTTGCAGTATTCTAGCCTGCCTCTACTGTGAAAATTTATAGGGAGCTGGAATTACCTTCCTGTCAGCAAAACCAGCCTCAGTGAAGACTTGGTCCATGTCTAGTGTACCAAAGTGTTTCTGCAATGCAGGGAATAAGCATCCTACGCACTGCAAAGCAGCATGTCTTCAGGGTGAAGATGGGCTGAATTATTAAACAGGCTTTTTTTTTCTTCTTATTTTTTTTTTATCTTTTATTCCCCAGCTTGATTGGTTAACAAACAAAACCTCTTAAAATTTTCACTCAGTGTTTGGCTTAGTACACAAATACAATATCCTATCATCTTTCCCTTTAGAACGACTTTGTTTTATTTTCAATTTCCCATTCCCTGTAGGGACAGACAGAAAAATCACTTCAGGACATTTATCTCCAGTGTCTTTCTCACTTTCAGAAGCAAAACCTTTAAGCCATGCAATAGACGATACTCTGTGAGATAGCTCTGCCACAATGAATGCAGTTCTTGGATTTTGTTTTTCGTCATAGGTTACCTCTCAAAAGTAAACTTACCTTTTCTTTATCATGGGCTGCTGCCCCATCTATTGTTACCTGTCCCTTAGTAATTTATGTACAGTGTGAGATTTGTAAACTACATTATTGTGATATTTTACAGCTCCAATGTTTCATTAAGTTTCCCATCAGCTCTAAGTGCCTTCATATGACAAAAATAAATCACATCTTAAGACGTTCATGTAATAGGAAGCCTTTGCCATTTTGCTTCTGTTGTAGCCTTAAGCCCTATCTAAGAGGAAGCAGGTGGTTCCTATTGCTGTAGTGATGCAGTCCTACAGTACAGGAGTTCAGCAACAATTCCCAGTCCCCCAGAGTGTGAACATTGTTCTGCTCAGATCTGGTCTGTGACCAACTGATGAATTACAAGTCAATGGCCCTTAAACTAATCCTTGTCAGGGGTGTATGCCTCCTCAGGATATTGTAGAGTGCTGAATCTTAAGAATACTAAGGGAGAGTGGGGGAACAGGAATAATAAGAATGCTTTCTTGCAAATTGCCCATGTGATGATCTGCCTAACTCCCTGCTTGCAAACTTGTCATGAAGCAAAGCTAAAAGCTCTTCCAGCGATGTTGAAACACCCCTTTCTCAGCATGTATTTGCTCATATTAGTGGCTGTTCAACTCACCAATGTAGAACAGGAATGTCCACTGCACGAAGGCCATGATGAGGATGCCAGCGCTGAACGATGCTACTCCAATCATGATCATGGTAATATCCCTCAGGTATCTGGAGAACACGAGTACCCCTAGGAAACTGGTAATGAAGATCATGTACCCAGCAGCATTGCCATGGCCAATCTCCACGGCATTCCAGCTTAAAGGTTCCCTGAGCAAGAACAGTGGGAGTACGTTCATTGCACCAACCACAGCAATGTCATAGAGGATGGCTGCCACAAACAGCAGGATGATGATGAGTTTCGAGGGTGACACTGGAGTGGAGATGCTGCCCTCTGAAGGCTGGGAGCTCCCTGCTACTGCTGCTTCTGGTAGCTGACCACTCACCTCCTCTGCACTCTTGGCTTTGGCTGGGCAGGAAGCGGCTGGCTTGGGGACTGTGAGGACAAAAATGCTGTAGAGGAGACAGAAGGCATAGCAAGCAATGCTGCAGCATACCAGCACGGTGCCTTCTCGATAGTGGTCACTGAAGCCAACAAAGAGGTAGCCAGATGCCATGCTTCCCAGAAAGCCAGCGAGCCCGTACACCAGTTCAATGATGATGAGCCGCAGAGACCTCTTGCTTTCAGAGGACCCCAGGGATCCCAGAGCCATGATGCCTGCCCAAAGTGTGGTGAAGCCTCCTGTCAGCCCATTGAAGGCAGCAGCCCCATACATCACCTCCACTGGCCAGCCCAGCAGAATCAGGAGGAGCAGGAGAGTTTTGGAGCCCAAATAACCAAGAAGAGGGAAGCAGATGGGGATCTTGCGATGTATCTTGTCCCCCAGCTTCGACAAGCCATAGGCTGACACCAGCGGGCTCAGGCCCAGAACTAGATTGTAGATGATATAAAAATTAGATACAGCCTTCTGCTGAGCATCTTCCAGGACGTGGGAGGGAGCAGTGCTGTTGGTCTGGTTGTAGTAGTTCTTCACTACCAGCAGCAGTGCTGTGTCGTAGAAGGCACTGGCCACTTGGGAACCCGCAACCACTGGCTCAATCCAAGTCCTCATTGCCATTATTCCCACCATGCTGCTAGCCACCACCTCTTCTTGGAGAGCGCTGCTTTCAGCAGCACGTGAGGAAACAGCTCCTCAGAAGCTCTGCTCTGGAGGCGTATTTGGAAACAAGCTGCGAAAGGAAAAGCAAAAGGTCTGCCGGGCTGCACAGGAGTGGAGAGTTGTGCAAGAGATGATCTGGCTGGCAGGTTATTCGCAGCTCACCTCGCTATGTGTACACACACCTGCACATCCCTGCGCTGCTCTGAGCTCTGGCTCACACATGGGAGGCTTTTGTACAGCCAGAGAACGCCCTGCACTTGTCGACTGCTGCTGCTCCTCTTCCTGGTGTAGTTTCAACAGAGGTCAGATGACCTGGGGAATTTCTCTCTCACAGAGTAGGAAGTCAAAATGCCCTGATCAAGTAATTGCTGTAATTTGGGGTGGTGGTTTGTTTTTTGTTTGTTAACTTCTTGGGTGTTTTTTTCTCCTTTTGGTATCCTTCATGTGTCAGAGAACTCTCAGAGTGGTTGTGGGGGCAGGGAATGGCTATGTGCCTTTTTATCAAGTAATTTGTGAATTCCCCTTTGCTGCCAGCTCATTTTTCTTTTTTCTACACAAATATGTCATTGTCTCTTTTGCTTTTACCTGCTTCTGTCTTCCCTGTTGCTGCATCATGCCCCTTATGTCACTGTTGTTTCAATAGTGCAGTCAGGAAATTACACCAAAAAGAAGTTAAAAGGGAAAAGGTCTATTTCTGGTAACCTGTCTCCTGTGGCTGCCACTCTGCTTACTGCATCCTCTGCCTTTACAATCTGGGAATTTGCAAGAGGAGGAGAGAAGTCCCAATTTATCCAAAGGTATCAGTGATCACTGTGTCCCAGCAATCAGCCAGGTCACCTGCAGGCTGAGGTGGGTGCAAGTCCAGCTCTGGAGAAGAGTTTCCAGACTGAGCTCCTCAGGGAGATGGCTATGCATCTCTGCAGGTGCTTATTTCCACAGACTCTCAACCCTTGCAGCTTGAAGTCAGCTTCCAATTTTGCTGCTGCCTGAGGGGCAGGTAAAGTGGCCCACTCAAGCAGGGCCCTGTGGGCACAGCAGTGCTGCAAGGCAGAGGCACAAGAAGCTCTTGGACCAGGATATGGTGCAAGCAGGCTGCCAGCTCCAAGGAAGCCCTTGGACTGCAAGTCCAGCTTGCAGTCCCAGCTCCAGGAAGCACTTGGAGGATATTTGGCAGTCTCAAAAATGCTAACTTAAATGATAATGATCTCATTCTGTACTGGTTTAATGAATCATAACAGGCAGAATAACAATCTGTTCTAGGAAGATTTACGGTCATTACTTTAAAAACTAACGATGAATTTGAAAAAACAATGTTAAAACCTCCATCTGTTGGACTCTGTTGACTCAGGTGACATTTACTCAATGCTATGGCTCAAGAGTTTCTTTTTTTCACTCTGTTTGGTTGTGCAATAATTTTTGGCTTATATTTCGAATACAGGAAGAAAGATACAGGATCTAACAGGGAAAGGAGTAAGGAACTGTCTGCTAGAATGATTTGCTCTAGAAAATTCCACCTTCATCTGAGAATTTTGTTTTTTGTTAGACCAAAAGACTCTTAGCCAGCTCTAAATGATGATGTGTTGTTACAACAGCTGCCTTTTTTGCTTTTCCCCAGATTAGCTGCAAATAGTGTTTAGTTTCTTCAGCTTTTATTGAGAAGTGGGACAGCTTTTTTCCAGCAAACTCTAAAATATTTCCAGAGGATGGAAATTCCAGACAGCCTTACTGAAAACCCCAAATCTTTAGCCTGTGACCAGTTTAAGCAACAAATGCAACCGAAGGAATTGCCACATTTTACTTCACCCAAGGAGCCTTGTGTCTCCCACCAGAATTACAGTGAGAGATAAATTACTTGTCCCATTCAAGCTTCAGTTTGGGACATGGGGTCTGGTGCAAAGGAATCAAATTGGAGTGCAGAGGTATGTTATGGTCACTGCACTCGAGACACTGCAGATATGCTCAACTCCTACATGAGGGACATTTTTCCTCCACACTTTGTTGCATATACAGACTGCTTGGCTTATTCAGCCAACTCTGTTCAGGTCTAGATAGGTAATGAACTGTGCTAAATGTTACTAGTGATGTCACAAATTGCATCTATATTTCCAGGATATTCTGTGTGTTCACTCACATTAAATGTACTTTTTAGAACTAGTTCTCATGGAAGGATATATTTCCATGTCAGTAATTGCAAACCAGTAAGTGCTAAAGTAAGAGTTTAGCGCAGGCTCCAAAATATTTACTACTGCAAAAGAATTTTCACTAACCCCATATTCATTTGATGACACAAAGTCTTCAAAATTATTATTATCTAGTAATTTTCCAGAGGCCCCTCTTCTTATATTACTAATATTTTTAGGGACATTTGCATCTGCTTTAAAACATGTTCATGCAGCATAAGTAGAGTGGAGCCTTAAGAGAGTGGCCCTTGACATTTAAGAAAAATGTACCTACAGAATCAGAGACTATCTTAACAACAAAAATACAGTGGTGTAGCCTGCTGGAGAAGGAGCACACTGTTTTAGGGCATTTCTCTCTAGAGTGGTCTTGTCTGGAGGCCCACTAGAGGCTGGGTCAGCACATGTTTCACCAGCTCTTCAATGTTTGTCAGCCTGGCCAAACCAGAGGTGTTTTATCTTTCTCCGTGGTGATGTTTTTACATTCTGATGCAGTATTGCTGTTTCTTTTTTTAAAAAACATTTACAGCAGTTTCATCACTTTTCCTTTCTGAACAGAGTTGCCGTAGGGCTTTCAGTATGCTGGGTACCTGGGCTATGGAAGTACCAGCATTCTGGAACTTGGTCTTCAGCATTCCTTGTCTGAAAATGTCCTTTTGACATCCAGGACTGCAATCCAATGTGGGCAGGTAAACCCTCCTCATCTCTGTCCCCTAAGCCTGCTAAGGGGATCTGTGATTTACAGTCCCTGTCTGGCAAGGCATTTTGCCTCCAAGGTGGTCAATCAGCTCTGACTCTGACTCCTCCTACTTGGTGTGTGCAGATCATCCTCTCCACTGTGGCTTTGTGGCAGTGGTAAAGTGGGGAAATATGACTAGGAACTGTAAAGTGCCTGGGTCTGATCCTGGATGGAGCTGCAGCCCCATTACAGCCCCAGAGGGAGGGAGAGCTGGTTGAAAACACCAGGGAGAAGCAACTGTTTAGTGATGGCTGGTTTTCCTTTGGAAAGTATTTCATCATAAATAACCAAAGCATTCTGTGGTTTGGGAGATTGGCTTCCTTGGTGGCTTGTCATCTAATTATATACAGCCTCTGTCCTCACAAGGTGTGTGGTTCTGCTTGCAGGGATGGGGGAGATGGGGGGAGAATGGGATCTGTGTGGAAAGCCAGGGGCACAGGGATGTGGCATTCTAGTCCAAGGCAGTTGTCTTGTTGGATTCAGAGCCACTGATGGTGGAAGCTAATGCCTGGACTATATAAAAAAAAACATCTAGCAGCCTTGTTTTTGTGGCTCTGAGAAACAACACCAAGGTTGTTTGGGAACTCAGGGGGCTGGTGCCAGTGTCTGTGGCACAACAGCTGATAAGTGCACCATTATGGTAATAAAATACAGGAGCATGCCCTTACAGGTGCACCTGGAGGTGCCTCAGACAGAGACCTCTGGGCCACAGTCTGGCATTTGGGAGCTGCAGCACCATCAGACATGCTGGGATCATCTATGGAGACATCTGCTCTCCTCTCTTTCTCCTGGGAGGAAAAGGAAGCGCAGGCCACAGGCAGTGGGAGCACACGGGCGCCTTTTTTCCCATGCCTTGAGGCCTCCCCCTCTGCTCCACACGAGCTAAATCCAGGGTGGTGGGCAGGCTACAAAACCGCTGGAGGAGGGGATTTGCTCCATGGAGAGACCTCATGGCGTACACTGACAGGAAGCACAGAGGGGAGGGGTGACCCCCCACAAGGACAGGGAGGTCTGCCAGCCCTCCTTTGGAGAAGGCTGGCGCTCTGCGCAGCTTCACCACCACTGCCAGAACAGCACGGGAGAGCAGCAAGGGGCTGCGAATGGCAACACTGTCCAGTTTTCCTTCAGGACGGTCACTGGCTGACCAAGCAGCACCAGACACCTGCGTTTCCTTGCTTGCACCACCAGTCATCATGGTTTTCTCTATTTTTCTCCATTCAGAATTTTCTGCTTACCTTGTTGGGGTCTACTGTGGGCCTATCCCCTGCTGAAAATAAAAACACACCATCCTTTGACAGATGCTTTTTGCTGAGTTGGCTTTTTTCCCTTTAGCTTGAGGAGTTTGGGCAATTAATACTCCTGACAGCTAATTGTATGCCTTAACATTAATCCTCTCTATGGAAGCAGGAAAGAAAGCTTCTTGCAATACCTGGTGTCTGCCTGATCAGCTGGACCACAGAACGAATCCTGCTGTTGCTCTTAGATAAGCCCCAGATAATCCTCGCACTAAATGAATTTTTTTTTTGTGTGTGCAGATCCTCCTTTTCATTTATATTCATGCCTTTTTAAAAATTATTGCCAATGTATATATGTGTTTGGAACAGAAGCACTGCACATTTTAGGAGTGTGCAGGCAGTAATGGCCTTGAGAAATGGGATGAAATAAACTGTCCTATCACTACAGCTTAAGCAATCCTATCTTGCATAAGTGGATAGTCTGAAAAAATGAAATAACTATAGCTAAAACATGATTATTAAAAAGTTTCACTGCTGAATGAACTACAGTCATTAATGTCTAAAAATTTGGTTCAAACCCACAGACTTCTCTCCCCTTCCTAAGTGCTCTCCAAAGTCATTTTGAAATAATTTTGCTGGTCTACTTAATATTTTTGTTTTTCATTTAGGTCTGGAAGAACTTTTGGCAATGGTGAATTGGTTCCAAAAGGCCTACAAAATCATTTAAATAATAATGTTTGCAAAAAACCATTAAGGGTGAATAAAAGCTCTGTAGATACGTAAATTTAACTTGGGATTTAGAAGTTTGAAAAGGATCTGGATGGTAAGTGTCAACATGAATTATTAATGAATTAGAGGAAGATAACACACAGAGCATATTGGAAAGAATAATATGGCAGAATAAAGGAGGACAAAGAAATAGTAAATCACCTATCCTTAGAAGGGAGGGGAATAAAGGAGGAGAGCAAAGGAAAGAGGAGCACTGATTTTTCTGGTCTGATAGGACCTTTGCTAAATAACTCAGCCCTAGCCAGGTACAATTAGAGGGAAGGTATATCTCTCCATAAGCCTGAGACTCAGCAAGAAGTAAGAGTAGCTGGCAGAGGACATCACAACAGTGGAGAGAAAAGGGATGAATCCATCCCATTTTCCTGGCTGAAAGGTGGAGACCATCAAAAACATCTTAAAGGCATAAAGATACAGGCTCTGCATTTCTGCTTTGTGCAAGGCATAGTGCTTTTTCTGGAGAGGAGGGAAGGTGTATATTTCTTTAAATCTTCTGGAGAAACCCTTGCCTGGTAATCCATTCATTTTCACCTGACAGATCTCAAGCTAGCTCCTTGCCTGGCTAAATTTCTGTTTTTTGGGCAGGTAAAGTTAATGCTGAAGCCATCACCTGCAGTAAGCCGTCAGTGATATGCCAGCTATTCACAGCAGCCAGATGGTAACTCACTCCTCACAACCTCTCTCTCTTTACTCTGCTGGGCTGGGTCCTCAGTACAGAAATTGGCTATGGTTTTAGTAATTTAGATTTTTCAATTTTTTGCCCTGTTTTATGCAGAACATCCTGTCAAACACATTCAGTTTTTCGTTAAAATGAAAAAGGAAAAACCAAGAAATGGCATACACAACCCAAAAGCTGCAGATGCTGTGGCACACTCCAGTGACATTTCTAAGCCTTAGCACCCTTTTTTCCATACAGCAGACAGCAGCTCTTCACGTTTGTCAGGTGGGGTGTGTTTACTCAACCTTGGCAGCTCAGAAATGAAAAACACAGAAAATGCAGTAACAAGCTCTCCTTGATTACAGAGCTCCATCTGATCCTCTGTGGGGCACTCACAGGCCCCCCAGCACAGGTGGTGGTGAATGCAGAGCCCACACACAGGTGGCTTTGGGCTACAGGGTTCCAGGGCAGTGCCATCACTGTCTCACTGCAAACAGACTCCAATGCCAGCTGAGGATTTCCAGACAACCTGCACAACAAGGCTCAGCAAATAATAGGGATAACCCTGGTTGTAACATGTGCCGTAGCCACACCTGGCTAATTATTCAGCTTGTTTTGAGCTGGCAGGGTGGAGAGGTTCCTGGGACAGAAGGGAAAGGCACCAGCATCCTCCATTAGGGTGGCTGGGAGGCTACAGGGGAGATGTCCCTACTCATTTTGTTTCAGGGCACCAGTGAAAAATGGCATCAATGGTGTAATCTTCAGACAAGAGAGCAGAATTGTGCCTGGGTGGGCAAACTGCAGTCCTGGTCCTGGAGAAGCCTTACCTGGGAAACAGCAAGGGCTGTTGAGGCTCTGCCACCCACACAGAGGTGTCACCTCCACTCGAAACACAGCTATGATGTGTCTGGAGTTCCCCAGGCCCACAACTGTGCATCAAAGTGCTCCAGGAGAGAGCTCCAGACCCTGGAGAAACTCATGTAGACAGTGCATACTACTTTGGAGAATGTTAGCCAGCAGCCTCCCAAGCAGCTAATGAATGAACAGCCTTGGTGGATTTTGTGTGTTCTTAGGGCTCCAGTACATGTATAAAAAGATATTGAAAAAGCCATTTAAGGGACTTAAATACTGCACTTCTTCTCCTTTCTTTACAGGATTCTGTTGTATCTGCAGGAAATTTTGGAGCTGAAGAGGGGTATTGGCTAAAGGGCACTAGGGAAGAAAGAAAGTCTGGGCAGCTTTCCAGCAATATTGCTTCTGCTAACTTTTTACAGGCTGCATTTCTTCAGTGTCTAACGAGCACAGATAAATATAAATATACATATATACATAAATGTAAATTTTGAACTGTGTGGCAAGACAGCAGCTGTTACTGGTGTTTGCTATTTCCTCAACGCTTCGTTCTGGCACTATGAAGTATTCAAGGCTTCCCTGAGCTAAGACTTTTCTTTCATGCCCCATTGTGTAGATGCTGAAATGGCCGTACTAGTCGACAGCAGCACTGCTTCTTCCCACTACAACCTCTGCATTTCTGGGCAATGGTTTCAAAGCTCCTGCTTAACTGCATGTGGGCAATGGGGAGACATCTCCCAGCCACTTTACCCATTTCAGCATGGCTTTGTACCCTGGTCACCAGCCTAGAATCAGTAATGCTCTTGAAAGGAGGACTGCCAGCTATACTCACCTCCTGAAAGAATGCTGACACCAGTCATTGCAGGACCTGAGACACTCTTGTTTGCTGAAGACCAACAGGACACAGCTGAGGGTCATGTCATGTGCATGCTCTTCCCTCCACAGGACCGTGCTGTTCCTGCTCTGCTGTAGATGAGGTTGCTTTGCTGCTGCAGGGCCAGGACCTTGTGTGGGGGATGTGGGATCATGCCTCTCACTGCCACATGTGATGTACTTCCACACCACCACTTTCCGAGGGTAAATAGCTGTCACCTTCAGGGATTTTTTGTTGGAGGTCACCTCCAAGATGCCAGTGGGAACTATTAGCAGTTAGCAAGGAACTGGCAAGGACAGGAAGGTCTGGCAAGGAACTTCAAGGCACCCTCTGCAAGGACACATAACTGGGGCAGCCTAGGGCAAAGCAGGAAGATGCCTGGAGAATAAACTGGGCTCCTGACATTTTAAAACCACACTGATTTAGTATTTCTATACAGGAAGGGAACAAGAGATTAAGCAAGATTGGAAAAATAGAGCCCACCGGGTTACTGAAATGCTGTTTTGATCCTTTAGTGTTTGAGCATCTTTATAATAAATTCCTCGGAAACACCCAGCAAAGCTTAGACAGACTATATTGACATATCTTTTAATTTATAAACTCTGAGTCCTCATGTCAATAAATTATGAGGCTCATGAACAATGATATCATTCAGCTATTTCCTGATTCCCTCTGCTGAAGACTAACCCAGCAAACAGTGGCCAAGAAGGACAGCTGAGCTGAATCTTGTCCTGTACCACCACAGTCCAGACCTGGTAGCAGGTGAGACTTATACTGTAACTGGCAAGAGGTTTTTTTGTGGTTTCCAGAGAGCTTAGGTAAATATGCTTTTTGCTGTAAACTTCCCACCTCTGCTGAAACGTTGCCTGATCGTGTTTTCAGCTGACTTCTGAAATGGCTCCCTCCATGAAAAATTCCCATCAGCAAGATTTTCCCCTATTTATCTTTCTGTTTTCCACTGTTTATACTACTCTGCTCTGACCTGCATTACTAATCCTCACCCTCTTTATACATCAAGTCCCACAACTTGGAAGTTAACTTTTTCTATAAAAACTACCCTCTGCACCACATGCAAGCTCAGTCTGCCTTCTGTTCAGCAGTTGTTTTCCTCAAACACAGCATTACAGAAAAGCAGAAACCATGCCCTTTTGGCATGAGTAACACAACCAAGAGAAGATTTTTGTTTCACGTGGCTCTCCCCCAACACTGTTTCCAGTCAGTCCCACTAACATATCCCCATCATTTTATAGTACACTGGCACAAGCTCAGTCCATGAGCTTCCAGCTCAGTTTAGTGCTGTGTAGCCCTCAATGAGCAAGGCCCTTACAGGTATAGAGGTATCTAAGTGCTTTGGTACATTTCCATTTAGTCCATTTAAGGTTTATCTCATGGTTCTCAGTTTATCCATCTTCCATGGAATGGATAATGGGATGATTTGCCAAAGAAGCATACATCCAGTGAAATACCTGAGGAGAGGAGAACAGCCTGGGAGGGAGCCTGTCTGGAAGCTGATGGGGCCTTGCAGTGGTGGTCAGTCAGGAGGCTCAGTGTAGGCAAGAGGAGATATGTCTCTGCCCATAGAAACCACCTAGTCTTGGTGCCCAAATCCAGCCATGTTTTGGGTGTCAATAACATCATATGGAAACCAGAAGGGAACAGCAGAAGGCAAGGAGATGGCAGGGAGCAGGAAAGGGTAATACTGTGAAAGTCTGGGTCCACCCTGGGCTGGTGCTGTACCCCAAAACCATGCTCCTAGAAGCAAACAAGCCTTCTCAGAGAGTGAGCAAGTGCCCTACTTTAGCATCTTCCTTCTTTCACTTCAATTAAATAGGGCTGAATACTTTCTGCCACCTCCACACAGTGTGGGGGTTACAAAGCTGTCCAGCAAGGACAGCTGTCCAACTCCCATTGTGTATCTGGAAATTCCACCTTTCTCCATGGAGATAATGCTTTGCAAAGACCTCTTTTGCCCTTTCTAATACTTTTGAACACTGTAACACTGTTGCCAGCAACACTTTGGAAGCCTGTGTGAGTCCTGTGAAGAGCTGTTTCACCAAGGTTGTGTCATTATCCATGTGTTTTTGCTAACATTTTCCTGGTTTCTTGTGTTTCAGTTGCAGCTGAGGACTTGCTGCTCATTTTAATATAAGAGAGTTCAGATTTCTCAGATACTACAAGAGGAAGAAGTACTTGTGGGGGTCATTTGTACATAAGCATCCTGGCTCACTCTGAGTCACAGTGACACCCCAATGGGGATAGCATCACCCTGTCTGTCTGCTGTGGCTCAGTATGAAATCCTCCCCATTTTGCAGAACAATTTCCAGCCTCCTGCTCCTGCCTCCTGCTCTGCATCCACCTTCTCAGCCACTAACAGTCCCCACAACTAGACTTCAGTGCAGTAAGGCCTCTTGCCACGTGTACTGTGTGTCCAGCCATGGTTCTGCACCAAGCTGCCTGCCAGTGCAACACAGAGCCTGCAGTTGCTCCGAGCAGTGGCTTCCTGGCAGGGCTGGTGTGCCCCAGGAGCTCCTGTAGGAAGGGGCATGACCAGGGCACTGCATGCTGCACTGACCAGGGCACTGCATGACCAGGGCACTGCATGCTGCATGCTAAGCACAGCAGCTTTTTCCAGGCCCCATCCCAGCTGTCCACCCATGGGAGGCCTGTGAGATGTGGCATGGCTCTCTTCCTGATTCTCTGCTGGCTGCAGGAGGGCTTCCTGCATTAGTGGCAGGGGTGCTTCTGCAGTGAGCTCGGCACTGAACGGCCCCGGGACTGGGGCATCGCTCACCACGTCCCCCCCATGTACTGGCTGTCCCCAGGATCTGGCTTCCGGGGGCCGTCCTTGGAAATGAAGCTCTCACCACGGTCAGTGCAATCCCCCCTGCAGATGTCACTGCTGCCACACGAATCCCCACCACACAATGCTCCTCACACCGTTTGCAGTAACAGAGAATGTGACAAGGTAGCTTTGCACATTTTTCTTCCTTCATCGATTTTTCTGGCCACTGCTCCCACACTCTAGATTGGAACAAGTCTTGAATAATTTCCAGCTCCTGGTGGCATGCCATTCTCAATTCACTGCAGAGCTGACACACGTCCGGAATGGAGCAGGAGCTCTCACACTGCTTGCCATGTTCAGTGCTTACTGCAAAAGTTCTCTTCCTAAAGACCCCATTGATAAAGCAGCGGGTTATGATGCCAATTAATCAGTGCTCAGCCAGAGCTAGCAGCAGACCATGAGGTCTAGATGGCCTTCTAGTTATTTTTCTGCTGCTGCTTAGGTTGTTTGTTGTTTAGTATTCTGTTTGTTTTCCCCCTATGCTATTGCTGAAGTGACAGGATAGCCCTTGGATCTCAGTCTTGAGCCATGTGAAACGCAGGGATGCTTTCAGCCTTTAGCCTGGGAAGGAGTGGAGGGCTGGATGCAGACTGCTAGTAGTTTCCTGCACTGCCCCCCGCAGTCAATTCAGCAACTAGAACATAAGTAAAGTCTTTAGTGCTGAAGTTCATGCTTATATTTCTAGTGCTGTCCCTACCTAGCCCTGTCCCTTCACCCTGTTACAGCTTGTGGCACTCTGACTTGGTTTCCTTACACTACAGAATCCTGTTTGTAAGGTTTTTTAATCTCCTGTGCCCTTTCACAACTGAAAACACTGTATTGAATGCTCTCCCTCCTTTTAAAGCAGTTTCATCAAACCTGGCTCTACAGAGGGTATCCTTTGCCTCTC
This sequence comes from Promerops cafer, assembly GCA_013398275.1. Taxonomy (NCBI): domain Eukaryota; kingdom Metazoa; phylum Chordata; class Aves; order Passeriformes; family Nectariniidae; genus Promerops; species Promerops cafer. The sequence continues at coordinate 74,997 of VZSE01009686.1, forward strand.
CATTTGCTTTCCCATTGTGCTGGGGCCTCTGAAAGCCACCTGAAACTAAATGAAGTGCAGTATCTTCACCTTCTATGGGGCTATGACAGAAACTATTGATAAAATGCTCTTTATAGTCCTTAACTACATTGTAAAAAACACTCTGAAGTTTGGCACATGCCATTTCAGCTATGCAATGGGGTGACAGGGACTTTAAATGTCCTGAGTGTGTTATGAAACAGGTAACAACAGCTGATAAGAGCAGAACTAACCACAAAATTCCTGACCTGCTGCCACCCACTGGTGTCACTGAATTACTTTTGCAATGTCTGAATGCTCCCTTGCAGAAGTCCAGTTTTCAGTTTTAATTCACATAAAATCCAAAGAAGATGCCTAGGAGTTCCTTTTCCCACTGTGCGCCACTAAGTCCAATACACCATCCTTCTTGGCACAGAGCAAGGCAAGGCAGAGGAAGACAGAAAGCCTCTCCTGTGTTGAGAAGACAGCAACAACTTTTTTTTCAAAGACAGAGGGACTGGAATTGATGGGTAAATTTTCAAGCTTGTTCTCTAGCCCATTTCTTGACTTCCATTTACTAACCGGAAAGTAAATCCACAACTGATTTTCTTCACGGGCATTTCTGTCACTATCTGCACAAGGAGAGGAGGGCTGGTGCTACAGAGAGCACAGACTAGTGGCAGCACTTGTCCCTAGCCAACTCCCACCAAAATTACCAGTGTCCTCTGCTGCTTCCCACAGAGGGTTGTAATTAAATACCTGATTATTCCCGGCGCAGGGAGGGGCAGAGGCTGGCAGGAACCTGGCTAGATCCCAACAAGTCCCTGTGGCCCTTCTGAGGTGCACCCAGTGCTCTGGCACCTCCCAGCTCTTGCAGGGAAAAGCTGGCAGCAGCTTCGTCGCAGGGGTAAGGGATGGGACCTCCCTGGTCCGGCTGACCATGAAGGGGGAGTGAGGGGCAATGGGCAAGCAGCTGGTTGCTGCAGCCAGGCATGTGATAAATGGACAACTGGCTGAAAGGGTGTGCTCTGCCATGCAGGACAGTGGGGCTCCTGCAGGGGTGAAAGGAAGCAAGGAAAGAAAGGTCATGAGATTCATCATAAAGCAGATTTGGCCTCTGCAAAACTCCACAAGCATGACAGTGGAAAAGAAATATGCAGGGATGCTCTTGTTCCTGCAACTGACACCACCAAGTGGAGAGAGATCTCTCCCACCTCTAGACAAAGAGAGAGAGACCAAGTCAAGAACCATGGAAAGAGACCGACTGCTATGGGAGGTGGGACACAGGCCACTCTATTCCAGCCACATGCAGCTTTCATGGGCACATCTTCCTGCAATAACGTGAAGAAACAGGCAGTTTTATAGAAACACAACACAGGTTTCTATTTTAATGAGAAAATAATTATATACTTGCATTGTAGGCCTCACAGTCACTATAAAACAGAAGCAGGATAACATTTAAGTGGTTAACATACAGAAAGCCAGGTATTGTTGAAACTGGTTGATAAGTCATGACAAAGATGCTGCCTTTTGGTTGCCAAACATGTCAATACTACTCGATTTTCCCTCAGAAATGTCAGTACAGAGCAAGATGAAGCCCAAATCGGCAGCTTTAAAAACAAATTGTTCAGAAAACCTGCACTGTAACCCCAAACCAATTATAATCACAAATGCTAATGCTTAACTATTTCTCAATACACAGTTTCATTAAAACCAGTCTTTGCCACGGGAAAGGATCTGAGCGTTTCTTTTGTGGAGACAAAGTTAACTCTGCAATAGTGCTCTTTTGTTGCATTTGATATAGTCATATATAGATAGATATGTATTACTGCCGTATACTTATAAACACCTAAGCTTGGTAGCATGCAAATGAAATAACAGAGGCAAGTAAACTGCATCTCACTCCTGTTACCACAGCACTGAATGTGCTGCTGCCTATAAGTGTCCATAATTTCTGGAAGAGAAAAACTGTGCTGGGTGAAAAGTCTGTCTGTCCTGGTCTGAAATACTTTTGTTGCAGGGGCTGAAAGCAAATGCTTCTATCACAGAGAACAAAGCATGAAAAGATGTCATTATGGGTGATTATTGTCACTGGCTTCCAGTGAGAAAGCTGGAGGGAAAAACAGGCCTACAGACTAAAGAAAATAAAGATGCAAGTTCCTGGGAAAGCAGTCCAAGGCTGACCCAGCTTTCAGGAGCAAATACTGGGGGAAACTCTGATGAGTGCCATTTAATGGCAGACCACCACACCTCAGAGGCCATCTCCTATTCTCAGAGAATTCCTTTTTCCTAGTCTCTCTTAAGCTCTCCCCAAAGGCCAGGAATCTTCTTGACACAGGTGCGTGGAGCTCACATCTGCAGCTAGGTGACATATGGTCTCACTAGTGCTGCACTGGTGCTGGTGCTTTTCCTACAGCTGTGCGGCAACAACCCGCCTTGAGACATGAATCACCCTTGATCCACCCTTGACTACCATGCCTGAAAAACAGGTCCACTTCAATAGATATGTAATTCCTCCACAAGCATGGAGCCTCCCCATGGTGCCTCTCCTTGAGGTAAGCTCACTACCCCCATCACAGTGAACTCTCGGTTCAGCAGGTTTTCTTCAGTTCACTTACGGGATCTCACTTACGGAGAAAATGGAAAGAACTGAGTCAATGGGTAGATACAAATGTATTTACTCCAGTGCCCTGAAAATAAGCCTAAAAATTTTAAGTGTCCATGGACAGAAATCACATGCTGGAGGAACTGAAGGGTGGTAGTGGTGAATAATTTGGTTGCAAGCTCTGTGTTCGTTTAAGAAAAGCACCAGAAGTATGTTCACAGTATCGGTACTCATTTTAAATGAGCTCACTGTTTCAGGGTAAAACAGCACAGCAGGTCATGAAACCAAGGAAAGGCTTAGGGAGGACACAGTATCCTCGCTGATGACTTTTTAAAAGATGTTGAAATAATGATTGCTTATAAAAAAGAAAGAATATTTTTTAGAGAAAAAAGGTTTGGTGTCTTTTTTCCCATCACCTCCCAAACTTTTTGGTTTCTAGTCCAGAAATTATGGTTCCCAGTTGTGAAATATTCCTACTGTATTGCTTGGTGATAAGAAAGAGTAAACCCACAGCCTCTATACTACATACAAATACAAAGCACAAGAATAAATACCACATTTCTTTTCCTAATCATCAGCTTACAAAACTGGTCAATACTTTGCAATTGTGACTCATGCAAATATGATGTTGGGTCAAATTTTAATATCACAAATACTGCATTAACTCAGTGCCTTATTTTTATATCCCCTTTCGGAAAAAAAAAAAAAATAGCACTCACCCCTATAGCTGGTAAACAGCTGTGGAGAAAATAATCAGTACACGCACTGCCATACACTTTATGGTATGCCAGCCTCATGCACTCCCCCACACGCCCCCACACACCCATCCACACACACACACACACATCCACACTAATCCTTCACTGCTGATCCCAAGCCTAAGCAATAACTAAAGGCTCTATGGTTTGCTTGTTGCGCTGAAAACACTGGCTGAACGGCTAAAATAGTATTTTCTTCCCTTGTCTGCTCTTCCTTGCTCATTCCTTCCAACTCATTATGCCCTTTAGCTTTTTTGTTGCCTGGAAACGTGAAGACTTCCACAAAGCACTCTACTTCAAAGGCTTTTAAAGTTGTATAAATATAGTTGAAGACATAACTATCTTTCTTCTTTATTTCATACCTCTTTCTAGGCCAGAGTCTGGCTTAGTTCATTTATTGCCTCATTTAAAAATTAAATGTCCTTTATTTGTATCCCTTTCCCACTACCTTTCTACTTTAAATTGTCCATCTTCAAAGATTTTACACATATGCCATTCTTTCCCACCCCACCATCAAAAAATAGTTGTCATCCGCTAAATACAGATTTTCTACTTAGAAACTTTGTTGCGTAAATATGCTCTGAGAACCTGGAGTTCAGGTGATATTGCAAGCATATAGGATCCTAAAGCTAAGGTAATCCATTTGGCTTAGCTCTCATCCCCATCTATTCCACTCCTAAATTGTGATGGCTTGTGTTTGCAACACAAGGACTGTTTGACTGAGTTTGCTGGATTGTACATTTGCAGTAACTGCCTCCCTGTATGTTGGGTTTTTCTTGTTTAAAACAGATAAATTACTAGAAAGGGGAGCAGAACCCAGCCCCCCACAAAACAACCAACCCAATCCCAAACCCAACCTTTCAGTCTCCTCAAAGAAATAGAACAGAGGGCAGTATTTTTGTGTTTTGTGGCTGGATAAGAGTACGCCGAATTAACGCCGATGGTCTTTGTGCAGCGGCTGTGGGAGGTGAAGGAACTGCAGGAGGTTCTGACAGGAGCTGCTGGGTGGACCCTGGTCCTGGGGGCAAGCAGGGCTGGCAATTCAGTCAGTGAGAAATACAGATGTAAGCCCTGGCCGCAGACTCCTCCACGAATGGCTTCCTGCCACATGCCTGCAGCCTATCTGGTCCATGGGCACAATCACCCTCTTGTGCCCACCCCCAAGGGCTCCCACCCCCTGCACCCTCTCCATTGCATTATTTCAGAGGGGAGATGGAGGGAAGAAGAAGGGGCTGTTTCCTAGGTGTGTTTTTCCTGTAGTTTTAGGATTGCCAGGAGCTGGATCATTTCTGTGTCTATGTGCATCGAGTTTGTTGTGTATTTAATAAATACTGAATATTGGACTAAAATGCTGCTGCTTTCATTGGGGGGGGGGGGGGTGGGNTTTTTCTTTCTTCCTTTCTCTTTTTTTTGGTTCCGGCATGCCTGGTTGCTGTCTTCACGCTGCAGTGCGGTTATTCGTCCTCCTCTCGGTTGGCGTAAATGCCAGCTTCCCAGCGCAACGCCAGAGCGCTCTTCCTGCGGTTCACCCTGGTGGCCTCAAGGACCTGGTCAGGAGAGAAAAGGAAAGCACAGGATGTCACTCAGCTGGCCCTGCCCTCAGGGTGTCCCACACTGTGCACCCCGGCAGGCAGAGACCAGCCAGGTGGGCAGGGACCAGCCAGGCCAGCCCTCCCCACGAGGCTCCAGTGCCACGCCTGTGCAGAAAAGGAAGACATGCAATGAAGCACTCGCTGATGTGAAAGTGGAGGGATGGCACACAGGAGCAAAGCCACACCACAGGAGGACAGAAGTGGTAGGAGTTGTCTGGCAGCATCCACCTCTCTGCAGGGGAGCCCCAGCTGACTTCTACCAGCCCGGCTGCACTTGCCCTGTCCCGGGGTCTTGGCCCTCTCCCCAGGGTCAAGTTTAGTTTAGTTTCAAACTAGAACTGCACACCTTCAGTACCAGGAGCCAGCAACCATCCTGCAGCTTTGTCCAGAGGCTCTTCTGGAGCTTCACGAGGCCCAGGAAGCAGACAGCTGCCTATTTCAGCACATCCCCCTCTCAGGCAGGACTAGGCAGCGTCCGCCCCCACCCCCTGCCCCTGCTCGTGGTCACTGGGCTGCAGCTACCGCGCACTGTGGTCAAAGTGCTCCTGGAGTGAAAAATCACCCCACGCACGTGCAAAAGGAGATTTACACAAGGAAGGCCTACAGAGCCTGGCACAAGATGAGCCCGAAACATTTATATGTATTTCATATACACACATCAAACACACAGGTATATGCATACACTGTGTATCTATTTGTACATATGCACACACATAAACAACTAAAAATGTAAGAAACAGTTTTAACACATGTTTTGAGAAAGTCAAAAAGAAAACCAGACAACACCAAAAGGCATTATTGTGACGTGTCTGAGGTACTCCTCAGCAAATAATGCACAACTGTGGGTGTTTTCCACACAGCAGAGTGAGATACAAAGGAATCTTGAGCCTTCTTATAGAAGCACATGACAATGTTATTTTCTGGCCAGCACTGAATAACAGCTCCACAATGAAACTACAGAGCTGGCAATGTCAACTGCCCTCAGTGTGTTTTAACCATCCCTCCCAAAGAAGCAAACTTTTGAAGCTTTTTAAAAAAAGTCAGTTTAAAAAAATCCCACAACAAATACATGACTCTTCACTGAAGCAATGCTGGCTATCCCTCATCCCCAATGTTTCCTGCAAGCTGCTCAGCACACTCCCTGACTGCAGAAGAGTAGATGACCTTTTGAGATAGGATGATGGTATTTTATTCTTCTGTGAAGAAAGTCACATGCAGTGAGGACTTAAGCCTTGACTAGAAAGAAGTAAATCATTTAAGATTAAAGAAATTCCTCTTCCAGTTTGTGACAAGCTGTGGTTGGAAGAGTACACAGGTACTAGGCTCCTGTACCAGATACAGGCAGTATCAGAAAATCAGCTCTGAACTGCCAGCTGAAATTACAGACCACCATAACTTTGCTTATGAAAATGAGAATGCACAATTGCATTTATGCCAATTGTAACCTCTAGACCTTCATTCAGGAGCTGAACATAGGATGGAGTTTTGCCAGCATTAGTATTTCTTTGCCCTCTTAGTTTCTTTTGACTATGAGCTCCATCTCATCCTCAACACTGACCATGGCTACAAAGTTAGTACAGGTCCACTAGGGGGATTTTGTTCTGAAATTTTGCCCAAAAATCATGCCTCCTCTTTTTGTAGAACAACCACCTGAAGGAGGGACCAGGGCTGAGTGGTTTCTGTTTTTCCTAGCAGAGGGGCAAGTGTGCTCATAAACCTAGCAATTTATTAAAAAAAAGAAAAGAAAAGAAAAAAATCAGTAGGAAAAAACTGGTCTGAGACATCGGCCTGTAAGCTGTGTACTGGAGTTACTCCCACTGCAGAATGCCTAAACCAAGAAAAGACACCCCAAACTGAACAATGGAGAAGCAAAACTGGGAGTGGGTATCAGTGCATTATTCAGCATAAATTTCAAACTAAAACTGCCACTATATTTTTTAATAAGGTCTCTGGATTTTGGCCTGCAAAAATATGCCAGCTGAAAAGAAAATGGGTTTTACACAGTTGAGAACAGTCTGAAATCAGCAGCTTCTTTGCTGGACATGACAGTATTGTGAAGGTCTCTGGTGATGGATTGCAACAGCCAGGACACTTAAACTTTGAAGATTCCTGCATTGGATCAGTCCGCTTGTATTTGTCTTAAAAGATGGCAGTAGGGTTTCTTCCATTTATCTGTGGTTTACACACCTACCCCAATGTTTCTATTTCGGCTTCTACAAATGCTGCTGGGTCTCCAAGCAAAACTGCATCCAGATTCATATCAGAGGTACCATGAGGGCACAGAATGTGGACTTGGACCTTGCAGGAAAGCAAGTCTGGCTCAGTATTAACTAAATGGTACAGCATATTATAAACTAAAGATCCTTTTGAATAGTTGTTCCAGAATTATTCTTCTAATCTACTGAAAAGAGTGTTTGACCTAAAACAACCCTTGTTTTTACAAGGCTGTGACAGTTTTAGAGCCGCTAGAGGAAACAGTGGCATAATTATAGTGTGCAACTGGAATGACTGAGTGGGGAATTGGGACTCCTCAATGGAGCATTGAATTCATGACCCAGGAAGCTGCTTGCCTAAAAATAGCCAACTATCTCCATTTTGAAATATATTTGGCCAGTATCAAGGCTGACTCTAGACCCCTAATGAGCGCAGCACCCCCAGGCTCTCCACAGCAAGGCAAAAATGCTATCTCAAAGCTTCACAAGCACCCTCCTTGATGATGCCCTGCATCAGCTGAGTGGGTGCAGGCAGGGCCAGGCTTGGTGCTCAGGGTGTCCTGAGGCAGCCAGAGCCATAACTGCATGCAGCAGGGAGATCATGAAGCAGACGCTTCACTTAAGCTTAGGCTCCTTCAGCCTGTGAACTATGTCCTAATGAGAAGGCCACATCAGGGGAAAAAGCAATGTTACATATAATATCTTATTTGGCAAAGATTATTTGAATACCAGCTGTAGCAGAAGAGGAAGAACTTAGAGAGCAGAAGTAGGTGTGAGGGAGAGACAAAAGATATGTACGACTGTAAGAACTGCTCTTCACCTCTGCAGAAAATTTCTTTCTGCATCTTGTGGTTGCAGCTCGAGGTCTTGCTAAGAATTCCTTGAANGAACAGTAGTAGCAAAACTGATGTGGAAGCGAAACAGTTTTTCTGAGGTTTAAGATTTAACTGGTTCTTCCTATCTGAATCTGGAAAAACTAAAAGAAAAGAAGAAAAAAGAAAATGCAAAGGTCTGCGTGTCTAAAATCTGTGAGTACTATGTGGTGAAGTTGCTGCAGAAAACCCATTCATGGAGCACAGTGTGCATACAGAGATGGAAGCACAAATGCAGGGAACAGGCTGTCTGCTCCTGCCTGTGTGAGCGTTCCTGCTCAGGAATGATAAACGAAATGCTTTAAATAAAAGTGGAACTACCGAGAGAACATCTATTTCTCCAGCATNGTGGTTGCAGCTCGAGGTCTTTCTAAGAATTCCTTGAAGATTTCTTTTTTTTTTTTTGAGGATTTTGGGGAAGACTTTTTTTTTTTAACAGTTGCCACTTTTAGGTGGTGTATGAATAATTTTCTATCCATCCTAGAGATGGAGACTAACCTATACTGAGTTTCCCTCCATCAGATTTAACAAATCCAGTTTTAACAAATACACAGCTTACAGCTTTAATAACTGCTCTCTTACTGACAACAATAGTAATATATATATATNTAAAAGAAAAGAAGAAAAAAGAAAATGCAAAGGTCTGCGTGTCTAAAATCTGTGAGTACTATGTGGTGAAGTTGCTGCAGAAAACCCATTCATGGAGCACAGTGTGCATACAGAGATGGAAGCACAAATGCAGGGAACAGGCTGTCTGCTCCTGCCTGTGTGAGCGTTCCTGCTCAGGAATGATAAACGAAATGCTTTAAATAAAAGTGGAACTACCGAGAGAACATCTATTTCTCCAGCATGAAGATATTTTCCTTACTGTACCTACTTAATGCTGTTTACTGAATACACAGACTGCTAGTAAACACAGGCGAGGAGCTAGGTATCTGAGATTAAAATGTGTTTACTTGAAACAAGACAGTGGCAGTATTAAATTGCTGCTTATTAAAACATGAACTCTGTGCCATCAAATCTAGTATGTCCATCTTCTGTTTTGCAACACAAAAATTTTCAGCAGTAGCCTTTAATGTTGCATAAATGTCACCTTACTGCAGTTATCTGCTACAGCATGATTGGTATTAAGGAAACTCAAGCTAATGTCCTGTACAATTGAATATATGTATAGCTGTAAGGCCAAAAGCAGAAGGTTTTGAGGATAAAAACGTCCTATATAGGGGCATGCACATAGGTCTCTTTAAACAGCAGTGGGATGTGCTTTCAGTACAGGCTGCAGGAATCTCGGGGCCATGCAACACACGACCCTATGAAGCAGGATGCAGCTGCTGCGGCAGCTGAACTTCAGCAGTTACTGCGCCTTGCTGGGGTCTGTCTTCTGCTTGGAAGCCCCTGCTCCCAAGCCAGTGCACGCACAGCTGGGACAGCTACAGTGCTGCCAACAATGATTAAAACTGAGCCACTTGCCTGCACCAGAGTGCATTTTGGAAGGCTCTGGTGAGCAGGAGACACAGGTCAGCTGCGGGGTTAGTAGAGAGTAGGGGCATATTGTGCCTTGAGTCTTGCTGTTACTTCTGAAACAACCTGCCTGGTTTCAGCTGAAGATTTCCAGTGAGAATCACATGGTTTCTTCAGTCTGAATTTGGATGCTGGGGAATAGCCAGAGAACATATTTTCACTTGCATGAGGAATTGCTGTGTCCTACAGTCTTTTTTATTTCTAGCCCCTTCCCCATTCATACACATTCTTTTCCAGCTCCTTACTGTTTGTATCATTACCACAACACAAGGTGGACACAAAACTCTTCCCAGCAGAAGACCATGGCTTGGGCCTGTAAAAACTACACCTGAACTTCTGCCTCTCACGCAACATCAAACACTGATCACTACTTGCTGTTCACAAATCTTGACTTAGATTATTGTGCATATATTATGGAGGAGAAAAGGCACAATCTGTGTTTAAAACAAGGACTCTGAAAGCACACTGCTTTTATACTGATTTAACTATCTATAAATACACAAAGATCAATCACTGGCTTATATCAGTGTGATAAAATCCACTCTAAATTATTTAATGAATAGGAAATGGCATAGACTTGTCTTTGCTTTACTCTCCAGGTCAGAAAATGTTCATGTACGTGTCTTGAAGTAGCTGATGTACCCAAATATATTATGGAATATGAAAAAAATGGAAGGTTCAGGTTTATAAAAATGTGCTGATGTTGGACAAATGAGTATCAGTCATTACCACAATCTGCAGAGAAAATTACAGGCATCTGAAATATACACATTACTGAGCACCTCATTAACAAACATTGTGAAAGTATAGTTAGTATCAACTACCTGCTCTTAAAATTACTGCCTTTGACAAAGGCCAGCTTTGTCCGTGTAAGGACCGTGCCAATTACTACTTTGCTAAAATACCAAATGTCACCGTCAATACCCTTTATTTGGCAGATTTGGCTTTATTCCAACTTGAGACAAACACTGATGCTAAGTTGTGGGACTGTGATCATTCATCACGTCACAACAGACAGGGACAAGGAAAGATTCACAAAATGAGACAGACTGCGGCCATGCACTCGGATCTGACTCTTCCAAAGATGAAAGGATGGTGTGCAGGTTTTTTTACAAAATACTAGAGATTTTGATAGTATTAAATACATTGTAATCAAAGACAAAGGAAAGCCACAGAAGTTTCATGCCGCGTCTGAAGATGCTTGGATCCCAGCTTTAGCTTTGCCAGCTAAATTGTAAGAGGGATTAAGGGGAAGTTCTTATTCCTCACCTCAGGAATGCTCTAGTCCCAGGCAGCAGCTCCCATCCCTTTAATTATAACCCCTCCCAAGGCAGAAATTGTAACTAGAATCCAAGTGTTAGAAAACCAGCCACACAAATATTTGCTAATGAGAGATGTAAGTGAATATCTCATACACACATTTTTATGTGAAATGGCACTGGCACACACTATGAAAATGACCACTGCAGCAACATGCACTTGGAATCACCATGCAAGAAGAAGCAAAAATAAACAAGCACTTGAAAAGTACCTCAGAAGTAACCTTGCTAGACAGTAATTTACAGGTGTACTGGTAGAAAGGGAAAAGACCAGCATTAGTACATTGAACAAGCATGTTATAACTAGGAAACAAGAACAAATTATAGAAATGCCAAGAACTGGTACATTCCAGAGTATAAAACTTCAAGCAACTTAGTGTCATAAAAAATAAAAAGGAAAGATTAGCCAGTTTGGTGTTATTTTAATGACGTTGCTTGGCCAGTCTCAGTCTTGTTTACCATCAGTGCTTGACCCATTTCTTGCTGCTGCTTTTTCTGTTTCACTCATCTGCTGAAACCTATACTGCAACACATCCTCTGGAAGAAACCGCCCCCTTTCCTGAGCACCACAGCTCTTCCGAGATGTGCTTGATTTGCCCTCTCTTTCTGAAAGGCATAACCCACAAGCCTTGACCAGAGAGGCCACGTTGTAGCCACTAAAGTCACTGAAGCCAGACATGAAACAGAAGGTGGTGATGCCTGAAGGAGAGACTACAGAGGGTAAATGCCCTACCAAAACCACCCTCCTGTCTTTTGTTGTGTCTCATGCAGGGCAAAAGTGGATCTCTATACATCAGTACTCCTGGTGTGCTCAGCACGAGAGGGAGTTCCTGTGGACACGAAACCTTCCACAAATCTCTCCATTCAGGAGACCACGGCTGCTGTGCCAGGCACCTCAACTACTTCCAGCACTTGAGGAAGCCTCTGGTTCTCCTCACTCACAAAGAGCAATGCTGAGCCACATTCAGCTCTCAGGACATAATACTCCAAGTAGCAGCTGCCTGTCTGGTTCTCAGTTATGCTCCTTCTCCCACTGTATTTAATGTATCTTTAAAAATAGTGCAGTGGTTTGCTATTTTGTTTCTTTAGTTACAGAAACCTTCTTCCTGAGAACACTGTTCAAATGCTCTCTACTGACAAATTAAAGCTATTTGTTTTTTAAATAATAGCTGCTTAGCCTGGACTGTAAAATATTCACTCAAACTGACAGTGGTACAAGTGCAGCATTTCTTATTAAAATCATCCTTCCCTTGTCAATGGCAGAGTTGTTTACCAAGGGAGAGCAGAAAAAGCCAGGGAAAAGAAACAAAACACTCCTGCTGATCTCAGGAAGTTCTCCCTGGGCTCTGCAGGACACAGACCTCTAATAGGATTTTGAGTGGGCAGCACCAAAAAAACCTTATTTGGCTTTATGCAGTGGGCTTACAGAACAGGAGAATGACAACAAACCTCAACAATGTGGGCCTTTGGTGTGCACTGGGACTTTGCAAATTCACTGAAGCCTTGAAAATTCATGACAGAAAAGGATCTATCCCACAGGCTGTCTGAGTGGCACCAATGGCACCAATGTTCTGCGGACAGTGCCTGGGCAGCTTTAGCAGCAGTGGAGAACTGAGATGGCACCCAGAGCACACCTCTGTGGTCAGACACTGCCCAGACCACTGACTAGCACTCTGGTCAGGACATCACTTTTAAATTGTAGCAGAGACCAGGCAGTCTGCCTTCCAGGGGGCACATGTGCAGCTCTGCGAGCACTTGAGGAACTGTGCTCAGGTAAATAAATGAGCAGGATCTAAGATTTCAGCCACAAGCCACGCCTTCATGGGCTGGGCAGGTCACCTTCACTCTTCACAGGGGAAGAGGAAGAGCACAGGGTGAGTACAAGCTGAGTGCCACCCCATTAGCAGAGCAGGTGCTCTGAAGTTTCCAGCCACCAGGCTGACAGTCTTGGTGTGGGGCTCAAGTGCTGGTTTGCACAGTGGGCATTTTATACCCAACTTTTTTTAATGTTCCTCTCAGTTTCTGCAAAGGACATGAGAGTTGCCCTGCAAGCCTCTGAGCACCTTCAGGGAGAGATGCTCTGGGGAGATGCCAGGAAACAGCACTCACCAGAACAGGTGGGGCCACCCCATTTTCACTGGGTGCTTTGGGGAGGAAGAGGAGACCAGAGAGCAGCTCCTTCCTAAGATGTGGCCCCAAGATGACACTGCCAGAATGAGACATGCTCCTGTGCACAAGCTGGCTTTCTATTTGCTGTACAAGTCTGATGGACAATGGAACATTGTTTTTCAGTGGCCTCAGAAGAATAAGGGACCAGAAAGTTTCTGGTGTGCCCTGGCAGTGAATCTATCTGCATTTTTAGTTAGCCAACAAAAGTGCAACAGGACCTCTCCGTAGTCCATTCCATCTGATTTTGACTACCTTTTTTTACTGTGCAATATTCACAAGTAGTGATTAAGAGCTGCCACACTAGTGAAGTATTTGTGTTACAAACCTTCACTTACATCTATACTCCTAATGAGAACCTGCCTTTGATGAACATTACTAGAAAGAAGTTTGTTGGAGCATCCTTGGCAGTAGGATCATTGTTCAGACATCTTTGGGAAGTGTCTGGAGGACTTTGGCTGCTTCAGCAAACACTGTGTCCATTTAAGGAGTCTGAAATTGAACTTGTATCTTGCTATCTTCTGCACTCATTGCACAGTAATAATGACTCTGAGTAAGAAACAGCTCATGCTCTCTTAGGAAAAAGAGATTTTCCTGAATTTTGATACTTCCAGTTACAAAAGCTGTAGCTCTTCTTACTAGCGTCTCTAATAAAGAACATCTTAATTCAGATAAACTCTACTACTGCTTGTGTGGAAGAAAGACAACAAATCCAGCAACAACATGCTGGCTGTTGAAGGATCCAAGTCAACCTCTGAGACACCCCCAGTCTAGTTCCACAACTGGTGGTTTCTGCAAAGTTACCAACTTATAGTGAAGACTGAGCATGCTTGGACTGGACTTTGGAGGGGGTCTACAAACACAGGTGGGAATACATGCTTGATCCACAAATTTCAAAGCATCACTGAAATAACCCACTGAGGGTCTTGGTGATGTGCGAATTAACAGAATCTGCCAATGACAGGGTAGCTACCCACTGGTCTTATTATTAGTCAACATAATTAACTAAAATGAAAATATGAGTTGCCTTTAATATTTGCAGTGACACACTCTTCCTCTTCACTGGCCTGCATCCTTCCATTTTGAACACCTGTCCCTTGCAATGTGTTAAAATCCTTACCCACCTGCAAGGTGGTCTGATCAGATTCTGGTAAAATAACCTTTTTTAGTGTCTGTTGGTTCTTTCAAGTCATGGTCTCTATCACAGAGCAAAAAGGGAGAAGGAGAACTGCACTTACTGCACTGTCGTCCATCCTTTCTCGTCTCTTGGTTTTGTGTGTTTCATAATCCTCCATGAGGGTCTGCATCAGGTTCTTGGGTCGCTGGGCTCCTGCAGACTCCTCGGGTGTAGTGTCCAACTGTGAGGCAGGGCCTTCTGTGGTGGGGGATGGAGGAGGCTTAATCTTCTCTATCTTCCCTGCAATGACATGAAAAAGAATGATCCTTTCTAACCTGAGGACTCACAACTTGTTTACCGAAGATGACAGCTGGAGAAGAATTTTCAGCAGATTATGAATGAAGAAACCGGTAAACCAGGATGGTCATGGACTTTAAAAAAACTCTCCCTCTTCCTGTAACCCACTACACCAAAACACTACAAGATCTTTTTACAAAACCACTGTTTACAAAAGTACCTGCTTGAAATACCCCTGTTTCCTCCTACAGGATACATTTCTGCGATTTGAAAATGTTTGTAAGAGTCTGGAAAACCACAAGATGACTTTTTGCCAATGCAACACACATGGACCATGCACAACACATCCAAAGAAGGCGTCTTGTTAAACACAGCTGCCTTCTCTTTTTCCAGTGCTTTTTATCTGCTCTGTAAGCAAGAAAGGCTTTCTGTCGATCCCCAGTGCTGCTCTTCCCTGCAGCAGTTTCCTGAGTGCTCCTGTGGCAGAACAGGATCAGGTCTCTGTCCTATAAACTCTTGGTTCAGATAGGGCCTTTGAGTTTCCTCCTGGTTGAAGGAAAGCCAGAGAGAACTCATTTTTCTCTCTGGCTGAGCCCATTGCACCCCACTGTTTTGAGCACAGTGACCCCAAATGCAGGTAAAAGGCACACCAGAACAAGAGACCGCTGCTATAAGCTGCAGGAGAGCTCACAGGTAGACAAGCCATGCTTCTTTGGGAAGGACAGCCTGCCTTTCTCATCACCAGGCACTGACTTGGGGTGAACCACCCACCATGTCCTGTTGGGAAGAATGAAGATGACAGTGGCAGGTCATGGGAATGATATGCTGGGGTTTTCAGCTGTGACAGGAGAGAGAAATGCTGAACCAAAATCACATTTCCTTTTCCATGGGACTATCATCAACTCTTTGAAATAAAACACTATAATGAATGTAAAAAAAAGTACCATAAAAAAAATCAAACCAACAACAACAAAAAAACCCCGACCAAAAAAACCCCACAAAACAACAAAAACAAAAAAACCCCACGAAAAATACCCACTGGAAACCCCTTAAAAATAAGTGAAATAATCAGAAGTATCATGCTGATTTTCAGGAACCCTGTTGCTGAAACAAACGAAAACCCTAACTGGTCCTTCAAAAAGTATCGTGACAGTTGCAGCCATTAGAGAGCAGCCTTGAAATCTCCTGTAAGAATCAACAGGATTTATTCTTGAAAGAAGAAGTGAGCCAACACTGCAGAGGTATTTTTACAAGAACTCCCCTTGCCAGGCTTTTTTCATTTCTGATCAGAGTTGAAAAACCCAGCATGATTAGTTTCTCATTACAGGCTTAATTTAAGCTGGGCAGGGCAATGATGAGGCTGGGAGTCCATCCTCTTTATATCACCCTACCAGAGACTGGAGGGGGAGTTTCTGTGGGCCCAGGTTTTTCTCTGGGTTGCATCAGGACTTGCTCCCCAGATAAAACAGGAGTTATGCTGCCAAAGCAGAGGCCAGCAGTAGGTCCTGAGCTGCCCAGCTGCACCCGTGTGCGACAGCTCCGACTGCGGAGCAGGAGAGACTTGAAACTACTGACACCCTGCCAATTAGGCCCAGTGGGTAAAAAAGTGTGGTGAAAATGAAAGGCCTGATTAAGGGTCAGATATCTTGCTGTATTACTTCGTTCTTACACTAGTAATTGCCTTGGATGGACGTACGGAATGGGGGAAGAATGAGGCTTCTCAGATGTCTGCCCAACCTGTACCTTCTCCAGGGATACAGACACACCACAGGATGCTCAAATCTACAGACAAGTCTAATGGCTGAAAAGAGATCCTTCCACTTCCCTTTGCCTGGAAAACAATGCAAATTGTAGGTTTGGGGATTTCCATTCAAGAAAGAGGATATCCTCAAGCAGGACTGTTCGCCCTGGATGGAAGGCCCTGTCTATTTTCATAATCACAGAACCAAAAAAACATTACTATTGGAAAAGACCTTCAAAATCATTGACTCCAAGCTTTGTATTGCATGTGTATTTATTTATTTATTTATTTATAATATGTATATGATATATATACACATACATATATGTATTTATATGAAGGCTATAGCATCCCAAATCTACATACACAAATTTACTGTTTACTTAGAGATGCTGTTGAAATTTTTTAAAGACATCTGCATAGCAGAGAAAAATATTCAAAATAAGACATTTCAGCAGGACAGACTGTTTTAGGAAAACAGTCTGTGCTGGAGTCAGGGGATTGCTGAAGTACATCAAAAAAAGGATCCCTGTAGTAATACAGAGCCTCATTACCACACCAGGTGAAACATGGGCTTCTTTGCTTTTCTTGAGCACCAGGTGAGCAATGCAATTACGCAAAATCACAAACAAGCAAACAGTAAATAACGAACCTCTCAAAGACTCTCTGACTTCATAGACATCCTCCACTAGGGAGGGAGTAGGAAATCAAAAGGCAAATGAGCTGGGTTGGTATGTTGTTAAGGCACTCCTGGAAGTATTCTGGGGATGACTGATTAGCACTCCAGAGGAATCCTTGGAGAAAATGACTTACTTTCTTTTTTTCATACCAGTGCCTATAAAGGGGTAAGGAAACAGCATGTTCTGTAAACATTTCTGCTCTTTCTCAAAATGCTGATTTTGAAAGGGAGTTCATGCATATATATCTGATCCTTATTCTGTACATGCATACAAGGCATTAAAAATTTTGCAATGACCACAAAATATCTTGCCCCAAAGTTTCTGCTTCTGTTCCCACCACACAAAAAGTATCCTCAGGGTATGGCTGAACCTGAGAAGCTTCCTAAACGTAGGTCTTTATTAGAGAAAAACTGAAGTGGAAAGTGGTTTTGAGGCTGAAGCGATTTCTCTGACGGGGTTAACCTCCACAGCTGCCACTCAGGGTAAGAAAGAGCGAAGAAAGAAAAGGACAGCACACACATATCCCTCACAGTTACCTACAGTTTAGAGGTATCTGACTGCTTGCATCTCTAAGCTGCAACTTCCCCACTAGGCTTACGCCACCCACTGAACTTCTCTCCTTTACTTCATCAGCTGAGAGCAACAGAAGATGAGCAAGGTGGGCAGCTCTCCTTGATGCTTATGCAAGTGTTTGAGTGCCTGCACATAAGCACCATGTGCCTTCTGCCTCACCTGGCAATACTTTAGTGACAAGCACCAAAAAGGCAGACGTGGCAGCTTCCCAAAGTATCTCTCAGGCACAGCTTCTTCTGCTAGGTACTCCCCATCCCTCATCATGAGACAGCAGATATTGACAAAGGGTCTGGCTCCAGATGAAAAGCCTTCACTGAACCAAGACCTCTCCTGTAATGATTTTCACACTTCCTTTGGGGGAACAGGATTACTCAGAGCCAGGCGCTGTAGGAACTTAGATACAAGTCCTTCATAGTCAAAGTTACTTCTAATAAAAGGAGTAACAAAAACCATGGGAATTACATCACCATGCTTATGCTGGATTCCTTTCATGTCACACTCTCATCATCCTGCTCAAATAAACTATCAGGGCAGCCCCAAATGCTCTTCCCAGAAGAGATGCTATACCACCTGCCTGTTGTTGGAGGAAACCACTGTCTTGCTGTGCAGCTGCTCACACCATGCCAAGTGCAGCAGGAGCTGCAGCAAAACAACACAGGAAATGTTCAGATTTAAATAGGGCTCCACAAATGTTTTGGGATCCACAGTGACTATCCATACAGCAATACTCTGGCACTTTTTTGGTCTTTCTTGAGTTTCCTCATGCAGGAAACCCAACTTGCTTGGGAAAAATTCACATAGGTTCTTCATCTTCACCTCTCCAGAAGTGCCCTGGAAGAGATCTTCTCCAGTGTACATATGCCACTGAAATTACTCTTGTCTCAATTCAGTGATCTGAGATGAGTTAAAAGGTTGCTTCAAAGCATCAACAAACAATTTTAAAGGATAATTGTTAGCAGTACAGTAGTTTATTACTAAGAGACCTTTTGGACTGTGCTGGGTGATTTGCAGACAAACTGAGTGTTACCATCAGTTTTATGGAAGTTGCATGTCAGGGTGAGTAAGTAATTAGCAGTTACTGCACATATACACCTATATGAATTGTGTTAATCTTCCATACTTCAGTTAAATTACAGTGCAGTTCACTGCAGTCCCTTTTTGTGGTTTGTCTTTCTGTTTCCTATGTCAGTATCCACCCAGTTCAAAGCAGTGAAGGGGAGCAGAGGTAATAAATAGTCAGGGAACAGCAGAAGTCCTAGTAAAGTTACTCTGCCTAGACCATCACCTAAAAACAGCCTGATTGTTAGGCCATTGCTAATTAAGTTTATTACTGTGCCTCCTCAAAAGAGTGAGTATGCACTTCCACAGTTAAGGATTAGAAACAGATTTTTCAAATTTCTACTTGACCCCTTAATCCCTTTCTACTGAGGTATCCTGATGTTAGTGCCAATTCTTTCTTTGGAAAAGGCAATTTGCTGACAGAAATACCTCTGTTTCTTCTTTATTATTATTATGGTCAGTAGTAGAATTACTATTATTTTTCTTTGTGAAACTATATATACATACTACAGTACCAGACATATTCTTCAGCATATTCCCTACTGGGAATACCAGAAACAGGTTTTCTTTTCTGCTCTGTATGTCACCTCTGCTTTGTCTTTTTGCTGTGTATGTCACCTCTGCTCTGTCTATCCTAACACCCTGATGTTTGTGCCTCTGCTAAATTACATTTTGCCTTTTTTCACAAGTATTGAAAAGATCCTGTAACTATTAAAAGGGAACTTGCTGCAATCTTGCAAGGCACTACATGGTATTGCTCGACCCTATTTCTAAGGATGCCTGCAGGCATTAACAGCAATACAGCTGGCTAAAGGGACAGCAAGGAAGAGATGAACTGAGGTTTACACACCTTCCAATGCTAACAGTGCTGAGCTGAAGTCCTGCATTTGAGAGCTATGCTGAGCACATCTGCTGTTCAGAAAGCACCCAAAGTAGAACTAAGAAGAACTTTGGCAATGTTTTTTGTGGTTTTTTTGATCAATGATATTCTTAAACACTGCCGCATATTCATCTTTTCCTAGAAATTATTTCTTTGCCTTGTCACCGGCTGCAAATTGCAGTAGCTTGAGTCATTGGCTAAGAGATCCCAGCTTTCTTTCTTGAACATATGGCAGTTGGACATTTAACGGAAACTGTCTGGAATGATTCATAATAAACAGAAGTTTATAATTTTCTCTGGAATGTAATTTACGACAAACATTTTTACAGACACAAAGTAAATGCCTTGTTGGGTGTAGAGAAAGCAGAAGTACATTGTTTTCCCAGAAGCTCTGTTAAAACAAGCATTAGTGTCAGCAGCCCATCCAACATCACTTCTGAGTAAAATACAATCATTATCTGCCTCATTTCGAGCACTTTCAGCTAC
Source organism: Promerops cafer (assembly GCA_013398275.1). Taxonomy (NCBI): domain Eukaryota; kingdom Metazoa; phylum Chordata; class Aves; order Passeriformes; family Nectariniidae; genus Promerops; species Promerops cafer. The sequence goes on from VZSE01009686.1 coordinate 94,873, forward strand.
AGATGATGCTGTTTTTGAACACAGTCATGAGCACACCTTTATGAAACAGGTCCTTCTAACTGACGCCTGTGGCGCCCTGTATCTCACATCTTGTCAGATATTTCTCAGAACACCTCAGATTAGAGAGGATCCTTGTGAAAAATGCTGTACTAGAGGAATTATAACAGCAGCACTTCAAAGAAAAGACTGGTATTTGCTACATTTTTTTCAAAAAACACATGTTAAGATCATCCTCTTTGCAGAAGAAACAAAACTAAGTATTCACTATTTATGCGCTCCATAAAACTCCAAGTTCACAATCATATTGAGTAATGGGCTAAATCTACATCTTATTCAAGCTCACCATGACTTTCAAAAGAAATTGACTACCACTGGTTTGTATTTACACCAATGGAAATAAAGACAGCATTCAAGTACTCTTGGTAACATGAATACTTTTTCACGATGACCACTGTTAATAAACCTTATAGGCACTTGCAAAGCATATGCAGGTATATGCTTAATAAAAATCACTACACAGAAATAAGCTTGGTGTGTGTTTCTGGGTTTTTTTAATGTGTATTTTTTCGGTATTATATTTAGAAGGCATCAGTGCTTGACATTATTTCTTGAGAAGGGGAAGGGGGAGAGAGATATGCTGTAAACGTCGGGCAAAAGAACCCAGAAACTAATTGGTCAAGAGGACTTCCACTGAATCTATTGAATATTTTGTCTGTGATGCCTGTTTAATTCAGTAGTGGATAACACCAGCTAAACAGATGCCAACTCATAGCTCTGGATATCATTTTACATGACAAAGCTCATTAAGACCAAGACCTCAAAAACAGAAAGCGAAACACACAGAAAAAGATATCTGATTCATACCCCAAAATCTGCACATCTCCACTAATTTTGCACTTCCCTAATGACGTGCAAGAGAACAGGAAACCTACTAAGGAAGGCCTTGGATGTTTGTCTTTCAAATAGCCACACAGCTGTAAAAACTGCTGCTGTGCTTCCTTGACATGATCCTAAATTTCAGTGGGTGGTCTGAGCACAAGCACATGGTCATGCTGGTCAGCACAGCAATGGATATGTCACACTACAGTGTGGCAGTGGGTGAATACAGAACGGGGTTTAGAAAGAATGATCAGCATCTCTGCACTGTATTTGTGAAAAACCAGAACCTTCTTCAGGTGTGCTCATGGCCAGAAAATTAAGCTGTCCCATGCAGTTTCCAGGCAGATGACAGCATCTGCCCTTCCACCCCCTGCAAAACAACATTTTCATTAAAAAATGACATAAAACTAAACCATACCTGACCCTTCAGTCACATTTCACTTCTGCTCTGACACTTTGGGCTCTTACCTGGTGCAGTTTTGTAAGACACGCTTCTGGTGGGCATGGGTGGTGCACTCTTTGTAACAGGGCTCGGTGCCATTTGCAGGCCCTGCCGCTGCCTCTTCAGCTCCTCTTCTCGTTCCTGGGCAGCTCTGATCTCTTCTTCTATCATCGACAAAGTCCGCTGTTTCCTCGACCGTAACTTGAAAGGGCCCACGGTCACTTCAGGCTCCTGTGTGGCCAGGATGGAGGCGGTGCTCCGAAGCTCCGCTGCCTCTGAATACTTGCTGAAATAGCTGACTTCATGCCTGTTTTCCTCCACAAGGAATGGCTGGCTGGCTGAGTACACGGGTGACTGCTGCAAACTCTTCCCTTCCCTGAGTCCTGAGTCTTCCTCTTTTGAAGTCTTTGGTATGGTGTCCCTTTTTTCTTGAACTGGTGAAGACACCTGGGGTGGCTCAAACATTGGGTTCTGATGCTCCTTGGAGGCTGGAGCTGGCCTGGTGCTGGCTGGCTGCTCTTTGGCTGAGACCTCTTTCTCTGCTGGGATTTCTTCTTCCTTCGGGTTTCCTTTATCCACCTGCTCAGCTATGGCTTGTTGGATGGCGTTTTGAACCAGCAGGCCAGCGTGGTACTCCAGCTGGTCGTCCATCAGCATGGAGTCTGCCAAGGCAGAGGAGGGCGAATCACAGCCTGGGTCACTGAAAGACTTGGAGATGCCTTCAGCCCTGCACTCTGCCGGAGTTTCAGCCTGCGGGGTCTGCGGCAGAGAGAAATCTGCTAGAGAACTTTCCTGCAGGGCACTCATGGTCTCATTGGAGGCACCACTGTCACTTACGTTATCCATGCTAAAGTCATTGGAAAGGGTCTCCAAAACAGTGGTATCCTGAGACCTGACAGACAAGTCATCCAAACCAGAGTCAAGCTCCTCTGGAGGCGAAGAGGCGCTGCCTGACTTTGGGAAGTGATCTAAAATTCCCTGTGTATCATCCTTCACCATTGTGAAGACTGCCCTTGCACTCATGAATTCGCCATCCTCTGCCCACAGTTTTGAGGCTGGTCCAGCTCTGGGGCTATCACTGCAAGGTAACTCTTTTGCTGTGTCAGCTGTGGTACTCTGAGTGCTTTTGTCATCTTCTGAGCTACAGGAGACTTTCTGTGCTTTGACAGCCGTGGCATTGTTACCCTCAAGCTGTCCAGTTTGCCCACACACTGAAACGGGTCTTGTCACAGAGGACATTGGCCTGTCCACATACGGAGAATTGAGGCTTTTGTAGAAGGGTTTGATGGAGAACATTTTGGGTGTTCCTGACCGCCTTGGTGGGGCCTGACCCTGAGATGGACCTGAATGCTCCATCAGCTGGAACTGCTTCCTGGCAGCCGAGAAGTCAATTTGCTCTGTGACAATATCTTCTTTCTTGATACTGACTGGCTCTGGGGATACAAAGGAGCAGCTGACCTGCTTGGGGGATGTTGGTGTTGCACCTTGCTGCTGCTGCTGCCTCTCCTTACGCTCCTTGTACTTCTTGTGAGACTCCAGATGCTCTTCATCCAGTTGATCCTCCAGGGGCTTCTCCTGAGGAGGGTTCCACCATTTGGCAGCAATGTTGGGGTTTTTCTTGACAGCCTGGCTTTTAATGAGTTCCCTTCTTTCTTTTTCAAGTTCCATCATTTCTTCTGATGGTCTCACTTTGCGGACTCTGTATTTTTCCTTCTCTTCCTCATCTTCAAAGAGCTTTGAGGGCTTCTTGTCTTCATGGAAGGCTCGCAGTTCAAACTTTGCCTCTTTCTTAAGGGTTGTAAGAGTTGTTTCTCCATCCTTAGAGGATCTTCTAGAACTGTTTGAAGAAGTGGGACTTCCCGGCACCTTCAGACTCTCCTTAGTGTCTTCTTTCAGTCCACTCAAGGAGTGGCCATTAGATTTCAGGTTCTCATCTGTTATACTAGATTCACATGGCTCAACCTCCAAGGATGCCTGCTTGTCTGCTAAATTTTCTTCCCTTTCACTGGATACTGACTCTTTATTGACATTAGCAGATGCTCCTGAACCATCCATAATGGAGACTGCACTTGGTTCAGGGGAGGATGTCCCATTAAATGTACTGTCTGCAGCAGAATCACAACAATTTGCCTCTAGCACTTCATCTAGGTATCTGATCTCTTTAGCAACTTCACTGTCCAGAGATTCATGCCTGTCCCTAAGTCCATTTCGGCTGGAAGCAGGGGAAAAGAAGTGGGTTGGATTGTCTATGGGATGTGGTGAAGCCACTGTGGTGATGCTTTTATGTTCAGAAACTGGAACTTCAATTTCCATTTTCTCTTCCTTTGTAGCAAGCACAGTAGCTGGCTCCAAGAAATTGGCACAGTTTTGGTCTCTGTTTTTTTTTAACCTGATGTCATCCTCAGGGATTCTGGAAGATTTCTAAAATAAAAGAGAGCAAAATTACAAAGTCTTAAAAAATGAACACCTAATTTTTTGCAGAGCAAACACCATCTGGAAAACAAATCCTAGCACTTCTTAAACTTGAGATTAAAGCATTCCCTCAGAGCATGGGAAAGCAAGGCAAGCCATTAGCAAAAAGAATAGGAAGTCGCCTTACCATATGCTAGAAAAGGTACTAAAACAACAACAAACTTTCATTTAAGAATCTCCCACTTGCTTACCATCCTCACTTTGTCATTATTTCGTGCCTGTGTCTTGGTCTGTGACTAGGAATAAGCTTTGAATTTCTAGGTTAACAGTAGCTTGGCAGTTTAGATTCCTCAAAGATTTGCACCTGCAGTACACAACACCTATCATCTTGGTACTCTAAAAATGCTTTCCACCCTCAAGGAAATCTCATAATGCTTCTACTGATGGAAAGTATTACTGCTTGTGCTTTGCAGAAACAGATGCCAATGTGCCGAAAGAACTGGTGATTCACACCAAGTTAGGAAAAATGATCTGGCAATGGTAGGGAATGTTCAGTTCTCAGCGGCTCAATCCTGGTCATCAAGCATGGAGTAGAATTACACAGTGCCGGAAAGACATGGGGTCTTTTTTCATCCCACATGGAAACCCACACAATTGCACTTGGGAGACAGGAAGCGTCTGCAACTCCCATAGCATCATGAACACCACAAGGAACATGACAGGGACCACAGTCATGGTATCCTCCCTCCCACTTCTTTGATCTGTAGTGCAGATGTACTGGATTCATGTTTCTCCCTGATGTGTTGCTTCTGGTCATAAGGAGGTTATAGAAATAAATAGTATTTATGCTCATATATAGGCAGATTTTACTTGTCAAGCAGCCTAATGAAGTTTCTGAGAGTAAAGTCTGAAGGAACTTCTGATTAAGTTGGTAACACATCAATTAACTTCTCAATAATCCTATACTGCTAAAAGGCAAAAACAATCTAAACCACCAAAACCAAAGATGACACTTTAAACGTGGTTCTTCAAAAAACACTTGCTAACTTCCTAAATCACAAAAACCAAAAGGGATACATTATTCACTTTTACTCACCTTTTAAAACAGAAAGGTGGTATCTGAGGTCTCTGTCTTACTTTCCACATGTGTTTCTATGTGTGAGGCATTGACTTTGAAAGCAAATGGCATTGATCAAGCCCCGTGAACTCAGTGGCTACCAACAAGAGCACCATCGTCTGGTAGTCACCCCTGCCTTGCTGTCCCTTATCCAGCATGCTGTTAACACACACTGCAGCAGAAGATGATCAACAAGGAGCACAATGGCACTTACCAGTGACCTGAACAATCACACTGTCTTTGGATTTATATGGGCAGTCAAATGCATGTGACACACCTTACGGAATTACAGCCAGTCACCCAGAAGAACTCTTTCTAAAAACACTCTGAAGAGCTTTCTGTCTAATTATGTAGCTGTACACATTTGAAGACAATGCTGGCTTCAACTGTTAGACATTTTCTTCCTAATTGTGCTGGAACACACTGGAAAAATCTTTAAAAACAAACAACCTGCTTTTGTCTACATATTTTACTTGACAAACTTCACTGGTTTTACTTGCTTCATTTCTTCATTTTCTGTTGAACTTAGAAATATTCCAGCTGAAATTTATAGCAGTTCTTTTCTTAAAGCATATTGTATTTTTCATCATTTAAATATCTAAATGTGGCCAGTTTCTTCTTTAGTCGTGTTAATGATATATTCAAAAAATCAGATGCTCTGCCAACAAATACAAAGTATAAAATGTGCTTACTTTGTCCAGTAGGCACAGATGGAATGACAGAATCATGGATAAAGGCTTCTTTTAACCTGAAAAGGCAAGAATTGCTCTTGATTTGCTGGCAGAGCTCCATGTACTCAACAGGTGACAGGATTTAAGACTGCAATACCTTTTTGGTATTTGGGGTTACATCTTCCCTGCTTGATTTGCAAAAAGGAGTATGGTGGTACCTAGAGCAGTGTGTGCAAAGTGCAGGACTGATAGCTGTCCCCTTTCACACAAAACATGGGTGTGCAATTATGCTCCCACTAATATTTGCTTCTAATCTGAGAGACAAAAGCCACTAGTGACATTGGCAGCTAAGTTTGTCCTCTGTAGCTACAAAAATGTATCTTGAATGGACAGAAAATCAGTTAATGAGTATGTGTTCTCCTGCCACTGAAACACATCTTCCTGCAGAGCCAAGCCAGAGCCGAAGGGCCCCTTGTTCCTGTGCTTCTCGTACCTGCACACCATGGAGATGGAAATATACCTGATTGTCCAGAGACTGCATTCACTAAAGCATGTCTATTTCCACCACTGCTCCAATATGTGAACCACTCCAGTTCACATCATATTTGGATATTCAATTTTGGTAAGAGAACCACAGGTGCCTAAACATCTTAGCAAGTAAGAGCCCATCCTCTCACCATAGCTGCAATCCATAACTCACAATTAAGGCACATGCATGTAACAGTCTAATCAGGGCGTGCATTTGTGACAGCATGTAATTCTGTCTATGCAATTAGTGTGGGACATGTAATTATGTAGCAAAACAGACAATTATGCAGTAAAACCTACGAGGAAACACTGCTTTTTATTGGAAGAGCCTTTCTGTGCTAGGGATTAGTAACTGAGCATGAAGAAGGACTCCTAGCACAGCAGAGAAGCCACTGAGTAGTGCTAGGAGAGGAAAAAATACATTTAAAAGAACCACCCATTTTTTTTTCCTCAAAACATTCTGACAGAATCTGGGGGCAACTTTGTGAGGTCATGGCGATGAAGATCATGCTCCAAACACTCCTGTGAGGAGCAGAAACCAATCTACTGATGAATTACTTGAAGAAGAGAACTGAGATAGCTAAGGACAGAAGCAGATGGCAAAACAAAGCTTTTCAAGACAGTCCAGGCCACAGCACCTGCCCAGGATAACTGAGTGGGTGTGAGAAAATGGCACATGTTGGGATGAGCCACCTGGGTGGGAGGAGGTTTGGAGGAGAGGGGCAATGGGATACACACAGACCGCCATGCCTCAGCAGTTTGGTGGAAGGAGGCGAGCTTTCCAGGGGGCTGCTATTGCTCCTCCTTGATAAGCCTGTACCAGCAGCTTTGTATTTGCTGCCTACAGGGAGAAGGCTTTTCAAAGCCTGCACCATTACAAAGACCTGTGAATGGGAAAAGGGCTGCATTCAAACCTAATTGTAGTCAGCCACATGGCATTCAGTGATGCCCTTAAACTACTCATCTAGACACAGATTTTCCAGAAGTTGCTGTTACATTTACAGAGTCTCTGAATGTGCATTCATTTCTGTCTAAGTCAAGATGCAACAGGGCAATTAGTGTTACTTCTACGTTGCTGCTGCACTTTAGTAAACTACAGTTATTAGCAGCTTAGAAAATTATTAGCATATTTTCTCTTTGGCTGAATTTTTCATCTACAAAAAGTGTAAGTGTTTGGGCAATCAGCTCTTTTAGAAGGAATAAAATGTGGGTGTGCTACTAGCAAGACCCTACAAATGTGCTGCCAGTGCCTTCCTTTGTTTGATGCAACAAAAAATGCCTACGGAAACAAGTGGGAGGCAATCCCTCTGAGTCAGATCAACATTCTTCTGAAGCATCAGTGGCAGTGGTGGAAAGGGAGAGGAAAGGATTAAACAACTAAGAAGTTTCACGGTTCAAGAAAATCTGAAAGTTTCCTCATTGCGGGCCTCTACAATCACTCCAGCCCAATTTCAAGACAGCTTTTGATGCTGCTGGTCTCCTGGCTTCGTTAGCTTTCATTCATTCGTCAACCTTCCATTTCTTTGGCTTTCATGTTCTTTTGGACATGTCCTGTACTTCATTTGCTCTTCCTTGCCCTGCTTCAGCACTGAACCAGTGTTCTGTTCAAACCTTTCCACTCTTCTCTTCAGTCTGACTATTGGGCCCACCATACATCAAGCAGTTTTAGTAGTAAAACCCACTAAAGCACAGATGGTTTACTGGCTAATCTGTACCTCTTTGCTGCTGTCAGTCATCTTCTCCCTCTTCACCTACTGTCTTGGCCTGCCTCTCTGATTGTCTCATTTGCAATTAAGAAGGAAGCAAATGATGGATTTGTTATGAGATTGACTCTGGCAAACCTTCAAGAGAGCAGCTGCTTTCATTCACCTCACCCTTTTCAAGAACACAGTCACCACCTGCATAACAGATGGAGCTGATCCCAAACACTGCAAAGACACAAAAGTCAACTGAACCTCTGTGGTTCCAGACAGACACCCTGTCCAGAGACAAAACTCCTAGCCAGCAGAGGTATTGCTCCATGCTTGCTAGTCACAGTAAGTCTTTGCAGAACTAATTTTCTTTAGAAGGATGGTAGGACCTGAAGTGTTGCAGTTCTTTATGAACCAGAAAAGCTACAGTTGTAAAAAGTGATGGCATCCATCCCTCACAGCTCATGTTCCCTACCACACAACAGGTGCTCAGACAGGTGCCACCATCTCACCCCATACCAGGTGGGAATGACAGCCTAAACCACTGTGGCAGCTCCAGCTCCTGCACTCCCTCCTTCCCTCCCTTAGCAGGGCCTCATGGGGCAGCTGCCACCCCATCCACCTCCAAAAATGTGGTGAACCCCATCCCTTGACCCTGGAGGAAGAAGAATGTGCCAGTACCTTTGCACAAAGCAGTCTGAAGAAATGGGCCAAACATTTGTGTTTTGAAAACTTCTGATTTGGGTGGGCTAAGAGAAAGCAGTAGCAGAGAAAAAAAAAGTTCAAAAAGACCCTAGAAATGGAGGGGGGAAGGGGTGAAGATCATGATGTGGAACTCAAGGAAAGAAAGGGTTTCTACTCACATTACCTACAGAAACTATCCATTTTGATTAAAAAACCCAAATCAAACCACAAAAAAAACCCCAAATCCAAACCCAAAGTGCTGTCTTCTTGCTCCCATGCAAAAAGGTCTCCCTTTTTCATACAGTATTTTATACTGACATCTAAAAGTTTTAAAACTACTAAGGCAAGTGTTGTCCAAAAAATTTAAAAGTTTTTGCTTAATGAAATAAAATCCAAATTTCAGAAAAAAAATTCCTCAAACCCTGTCGCCAAATTTTGAATTTAAGACAAGTCAGGCAAATGCTGACACTACCTTGAATTAGTTCCATTCACAATCCTACTTGCACATAAAAAGAAAACCTGGCCTGTTCCTCTCACAGTGTATTATATAGTGTCTACAATACAAAGACTGAAACAATATCTGGTTACTAAAATGTGTTATCGTTGAGCGTCACAATGACATTCTCTGCAAGCAGCTCTCTACGCTCTTCTGTGACTTTTCTGGGGTAGCCAGACAGTACAATATTTTCTTTGTGAAATGCTGGTTTGTCTCCTAAACACTTCAGAAATCACAAGAGTACATTCAAATGCAACAAAAATCAATGCAACTTCATAGTACCTCCTCCTAAGCAGTGAGGGGCTATTTTGGAATACAGACAGTAATGAGAGATGTGGGGATACAGTGCCAACGAAAGTGCTTACTCGGAGAGCTTGCTGTGTGACATTTTGTATGTGGTTTTCCTTTTTTCATGTTTTAGCAAAGAAGTTGTGATTGCAGTCATTTGGAAAACACGTGAAAGGCTTTGCAATATTCTTTTCATTCCATCTGAGCCACGGGCTTCAGCTTCCCCATGTGATACACTGTAAAGCTCTTTTATCAAATGAAACTCCAATCTTCTTTTGCTGCTGTAATAAATTAAAGAGGGATAAAAATGGCCCAAGAATTATGACTATTTTAATGATAAACATATATTGTGTGACAGGATATTTTAATGATGAGGACACACTCACTTGATGCTGTTTTTTTCCATATGTGCCTCTGTAGCACCAGTATTTTTTGTGCCCTCAATAACAAATAGGTGAATTTTTTTCCTGGGTAAGCCAGGATCCAAATTTGCAATAAACCTTACTATTTCCTGCTAATTCCAGGGTACATAAGTTGAAGAGGTATTCTACTGGTAGGAAACCAGCTGATCTTGTATGCCAGTTATTTTCTCTTGCTTCCTAAAAACACAGATCTAGTCCCTCCATGAAAAATTTGCAGCCCTAATAACTAGATTTCAACTAGTGCTACAGCAGCAAGAAAATCAAGTATCTTCCTTCTTTAACGCTTGTGCAGCTGTTGTAAAAAAGCAACAATAAAGTGCTGAGTTCTTCTGACAAAATATTTTAATTCCTGCAAGGAACTGTAACTGCACAAAGCACCTGTATGGACAAAGTGATTTATACAGAAATTAATATTTAGGGACAAAAGGCAGCTAACTGCTAAGTGAAAACAAATATCACCTCTGATAAAGAAAAAACAATGCAGAGTTTATTAGAGCATGATGGTTGCACAGCTGGTAGTACGGAAAGCAACATATATTCAAGTGGTGTGGATGCAGATACTACTCTGTGTGGGGCTGGTTAGCTTTGCTATGAAAGCTCTGTTCAGTTTTACATAATCAAGATGCAAATCTGAAATTACAGGAAGCTGAGATTATATTCTCATTAAGAAAGTGCAGCACTGTTTGGTACTGCCACACTCCAGACTCACTCCCCATTTTCAATCAGTTGCACACAGGGAGAACGAGGAACTTGAAGAACCCAAGAGGTCAGTAAATTGGTGATGATTTCAGGTACCAGAACCTGCAGTCAAAAGGCCATTTGCCTGTTCTCTGCATCGATGGCTTCTTGTAATGTAGGTCAGCCTGAAAGTGCAACTGAATTAGAGCAGTAAATGCATGCAAAAGAATGCATTTCATCCACAAAAATGTGGTGTTATCATCACTCTCATCAGTTCAAATCCCACTTCTGATGCTTCTTTCACTTGCATAATTATTTCTACATCAAATTAAAATGCACCAGTAAGTATTATTATTTCTCATGCTGCTTCACTCAGTTCCCTAGGGCAGAAAGGACAGCACACCCTATATGCAGGCATGGGAAACAAACCGATGCCACCGAGGGACAGCACTGGACTCAAGGTCAATACAAACCACGTTAGCGTGTTAATCAAGTGCCCCACCACAGATGGTTAGTCCTTTTAAACTTTGTTACACATTTTTCCTAAGGCTTATTTTTCCATGTCTTGTCTCTAAAATCTGCTTTTGCTGAAACAAGATTGAATTCCAACATCTGGGACACTTGATTTAAAGAGGCTGTGGTGCTAAGTCACTTAAATTGGTAAGTATGATCTTGTGAAGCAGCCTGCAATGCTGCCTAAGGAAGTACAAAGGTCTGGTGGAGAAATGAAGAAAGAGCATCCCATCCAACTAACACATAAGGAACATGGCACACTTAGAAAACTCTCCACACCTGCAAGGCAATTCAATGCATAAAATCCTTAAGAAACAGAAGGAGAATTTCTTCTTTACAGCTGGAGGCCACAGATGAGGTCCTGTACCATTGCACTTACAGAGTCCACTTGGATAGGCTCCCCACTCAGCTGGTGCTGGTGGAGCTGAGCTAAGGGCTTGGCTGTTCAGTAGGCACTCTCTCACACTCAGCCTTTGGTTTGATGTTAAATGAAAGAGGAGAAATCCCAGGTGAATAAGGAAAGAGAAGTGTTCAGCTTAACACAGAGCCTAATACCGATACTGAGTTGAGCAGAACACGACTTCTGAATGTATGCATGAAAAATCAGTTTCATGAAATGCCGCAGTTGAAATCTGCCCTGCACATGTTGAGGATGGAACAATTGCTCTGATAAAGCATGATCTAATCCCAGCGGGGAGGGGAAAGGATGTTAAACTAAGCCTTGCTCTTAATACTCTCTAACCCACCTAGATAATGTCAGCACAAGGAAAGAGTGACCTTTATGGTCGCTTGCACGAAAAAGAATAGAGACAAGGGGAAAACTCCTTAGTCTTTTCATCGGGGGCACAGGGTTCCTGTTCCATCTAAAGAATGAATCTACAGCTCTCCTATGTAAATGAGAGATCTTGAGAAAAATACTGGCACGTTAATCATTTTGGTGAATAAGAAAGGGACCTCCTGAGGAAGAAAGTTCAGTTAGGCAGGGGCAGGAGGAAGGCAGTAAATGGAGACAAAAGGCCATGCAGTTCACTTGCTCTCTGAACAGGTATTATGGTTGCTAGGAAAACCTGCTTTAATTGATGTGAGGAACAGAGATAAACCTGCCTTAAACAAACAAATAGGCTTTCTGAGATGTATTAGTATTTAAGTCTTCTGAGGATACAGTCTTTCAGCAGCTGGTACAATTCGGTAAATATTTCAAAAATGGCAGCCTAACCTGCATTTTCTGAAAAAAGATACATGATCTCTATGCTGGAGTTCTTTGACCTCTTACTTTCAAGGGCACTAGAGTAGGAATTGAATGCTTTAACTGAAACAACCACCTACAAACCTTTGCCAATAAAGACTAAGATTTTTCACTTTCAATTCTCTGTCTCACAAATGTTAACTGTTGGAGGGCATACTGCTTTTTTAACTATTTCCTAAAGCCTAATTAATACTTGCTGCAGTTCTGAAAGGCATGGCTGTTCAATACCTATTGGAGTTTGACAGGACTACTGCCACAGAGGCTATGCTGGGCTAAAAGAACAAATTATGCTCAGAAATGGAAGGCAAAACATCTGTTTCTGTGACAGCTGAAGAAAGTTAAGAATTACTGTTGATGTTTTGTCTTTATCAGTAGGACTTGTTACAGCTGCTCTCATCCATTAGATTAAGACCCATCACAGCAAAATCTCCTTAAATGAAGGTATGCCTACGTAACTGTGCTTGGTGCAGTGTGTCTCACCCAGTGGTAGCCTGCTCTGCCAGGAGCACAAAGGACAGGGCAATGTTTATTCACTGCAAGCAGTGAGTCTTGGGAAGGTTACAGTCTGACGTTTCAACCAGCCAGCTGGCTTAAGCATTCTACGGATTGCTTTCTTCAAAGTTTTTCAAGGAAATTGAATTATTTTAAAGCTAGAGATCTCTAAAAACTCTCTATTGAGAGAGAGCAGGTAGTGGCTTAAAAAGGTCTCTATTTAGAATTAGCTCTATCCAAAATGTATTTTAAGCTGCTAATTCTAGACTCAGGCAAAAGCCCATAACTGGAACATTATAAAAAGAAAACTGAAAGGATATGAAAAAAGAGGATATCTAGCCTAGTACTAGCTCAAAAATCACATTATGTAAGTGAGGAGGGGGGAAATATGATGGTGGTTCAAGTATATAACTGAAGTCTCTGCCATTAGCTGTGTTACACACAATGGGAAGAGAAGCCACTTCCAACAAGAGTGGCAGATCACCTCCCCTGTCTGAGTCAAGCTCTCCCTGTGTCACCATGCCCACCAGTTCATCAGGGAACTACCACACAAAAATGCTTTCACTCCCAGTCCCTTTTTCCAGAAACAGACCATGGAGAAAACAGCATTTGGAGATTTTAGCTGAAGATTTTTTTATATAAGAGCCAAAACCCTGTAACTCTAGTGGAGTGCAATTCACAGGGTTCTCCCTCCAAGGGCATGTATATAATTTAATTTTCTGGACAGTGCATGTAGAAAAATCCTCCTTCAAAGATACAAATCAACAAAATGAAACTCACTATCATTAAATGATGAATCCAAGGTAGCCAGGATGTTGGACTTTGACACACCATTTCAACTAATATCCAACAAATAAGTAATACTTAACAGAAAGTCAGACTACACAGTCTACAAAACAGTTTTGCTAGTGAGAGGCCAAATGTGTACAGTCTCTAAAAAGGAGGATGTTGCTAAATTCTCCACATGCCATTGCTGTCCCTAGGCTATAAATACAATGTACCATGTGAGTTTGGGGTTGTGAACAGTTAGCAACTTCATCTTTGCTTTGCTCATAACAAAAACTATGCATTTCAGTCATCTCACTATCTCCTGCAGGAGCATATTTCATTGAAAGTGAGACTTGCATAGGATTTTTTTTTAAATTCCTTATTTGGGAGAAGGTAGTTAAGACATCTCTGGGACATCTCCTTTCAGCACCTACCACTTCCTGTCCCTCTGCCCCTGCTCCCCTCCCCTCTTCCAAGCAAAAATTCATTACTCCTTTTCCTGCTGAAAAGGCACTGATTAAAATGACCTACAGCACATCTGGACTACATTAGGATATTATTTGATTAAGGCATTCATTGCTTTCTCTTTTGGCACGTGGAGAATTAAGATAATGGAGGAGGAAAATGGTATTAACTGAACTGACTATTTCAGCTCAAACTGCTCTGCTTTAAAATTCCTTCAGATTGCCCAGTCCCTCAGTTGTGGGTTCTTTTTTACCTAATTACATAAAATTAAAATAAACAGTGGTTAATTCATTTAATGTTGGCAAGATCACTAAAGCCAACTAAACTGTTCTATTAAGAGTTGCTGTATTTCTCAGATGATTTGCTATTTGATAGGAAATGCTTGCTTGGAGCTATTTTAAACAGTCATAAAAAGGCTCAGCATTAAACAGCAAGCAGCATCTCACATTTCTGTAGAAACACAGGTTTGACCTATTCCAGATCAAATTGCTTTAGAGAGGAGGAAAGACCAGACCTTTACAAAAGAGTATTGTTTACTAGCATACACACAAGCAATAGCTTGGTTTTCAGTATTTGAACTGACTGCATGAGACTTCAGTCTGTCTGTGTACCTAAAAGCCAAAGCACAGGCTAGTAGGAGAGAGCAAGTCATTTTGGCTTCCAGATACTTTCCCTTAAAATACCTTTCCTCATTTCTCAGGAGTTAAAGAATGTGCTATCCTGGGGCGTGCACAGAGGTATCAGCTAAGTGCCACAGCATGCATCAAATGCCATAAAATACAGGAATGCTGTTGCTGCTAAATGTGACTGCTCACAGTACTATGCATAATTTCCTCCAGGCTTCAACAACTGGTGAAGATGAACAGGCAACCTGAAAGTGTCTTTATGAACTGAAATTTGCTTTAGTGTCAAGAAGGGTAACACACTCAACTAGTGGGAAACATACCCCTTCAGAGCAACTAAAAACTCAAGCCAGAAGACTTTGCAAATGCTGTCTGAAGAATATAGACACTGAACGTGCTGGGTGGCTCTCCTAGTTATCATGTGCACAGGATATACAGAAGTATATTTTCTCCTTAGAATCAATATCCTCCTGTATTACATCTAGTAGAAAGTTGTGAATTTCACTACTGCCCACAATGAACAAACCAGCTACAATGCAAAGAATTCCACAAGTATCACTTGGAAAAATGGTATTTTAAATACTCCTCCCAATATAGAAAGATTATAGATAACGTGATATATAATGTGCACCAGGTCAGAAACCTTAGCTTGCCCTTTCTTTCTGTTTCTGTAAACTCTGAAGCAAGCCCCAGGTGTTTTCCACAAAGGCCTTAGCTTTTTTTGGCTTGTTAAATCAAATTCCTTCCCCAGCTCATTACAGGACTGTGATGGCACAGGCTAAGGGAGACCTGGTTAAAAAAAAAAAAAAGAAAAGGCATCCCATACCCTCAGAGCATTCACACATAGAGTCTCTTTTACAAGGAAAATGTCAGTTCACACTACTTAGAAAGAGCATGACTTCACTTAACCTGTAAGGGAGCCACCTCCTTAGAGATACTTTCAAAAGCACGGTGTTGGCAACACACCTGCTTTCAGCTAACATAAGCAGGAGTTTACTGTTGTAGGTTCTTTGTGGTTAGGTTTGTTTGGATTTTTTTTTTTTTTTCTGGGCTTTTTGCTTGTTTTTTGGGGTTTTTTGGCTGTTTTAGTTAGTTGGGTTTTTTTTTCTTTTTCTGTTTTTTTTTTTTTTTTCTGGGCTTTTTGCTTGTTTTTTGGGGTTTTTTGGCTGTTTTAGTTAGTTGGGTTTTTTTTTCTTTTTCTGTTTTTTTTTTTTTTTTTAATTTGGGTTCTGTCTGGATGTTCTGGTTGGTTTTTTTTTGGCAGGAGTGGGGAGGCTGGAAGGCGGCTGGCAGAGGAGAGCCACAACCCAGCAACACAGCATATGGCTGGCTTAGTACTAAGAAACAGCAATTACATGAAGGGCTGCTGTGAAAGACACAAGCTCCAAGCGGTAATTAGCAGTAATTTTTACCTATCAGGAAACAAAAACAGGCTTGACTATATTCTTTCCACAGGAGAGGCTGAAATGCTAACTGAAGTGCTTAGGCCACCTTTCATAAGCTGTTTCAGAAGACTCAGGTCAGGGTAGGGGTGCACAGCTTGCATGGAAAGCACCAGCTGCATGGAAAACAACTGGATACAAGGAATGTGAAAAAAAACCCCACAACACAAACAAACAAAAAAACCCCACCCATATTTAGAAGGGTGATGGAGAAAATAGGCAGCATGTTTTCTACAGCACCATACCTGTTCATTACTGCTGCCTGTGGGCTAGTGACATTTGAGTACCCTTGGATTCAGTTTCCTGGAGGCTTGATAGTTTAAGGTAAAAACATGAGCTATGCTGACCAGATATCCCCTGCAAAGGCTCTCTGGACTTGGGCTAAAATGGCTTGAATTTAGGGTTACACATGATGCTACAAATGACATAGCTCAAGCAAATTTTACTCACCTGAGGAATTACATAATATATTGACTTGCTTTCTTACTACTTCTAGGGCATCAGCAAAGGGAAGGCACAGCCATTCTTTACCAGCAATGATGAAAGTGACATTTTTGACAGGAGAACCCTTGAAAGCAGTGGTAGCTTACTTCACCAGATGCTCCACAACCTGCCTGAGCCACATTAAATGAGGCAAGTCAAGCCTCTACATTTTTAAAATGGGTAGGTAAGAAACTCTTTGTCACCTGTTGAATGAATCTATGAAAAGAGAATGTAAATAAGGTTCTCACCAGAAAAAAAAAAAAAAAGGTGAGCGTAAAGTGACAGAAAATACTGTGTGCCTTCATGTAACACTTCCCATACTGTCTGCACAGTAGAGGGGTAGATATTTTAATACACAGTTACAGATTTTAGAATGTTAGCTATTTTATTCCCTTGGATCATCAAAGAATTTTACACTATGAAGAGAGATAAGTGTCCCACGTAGAAATATAATACTCTATTTAAATAAAGTGTAAACCGATTTAAAATTCAATTCTGTAGCTGATTACTGATTCAATACGAAGTTTAGGTAACCTTGCCTCATCCGTGGTCACTGAAGGAGTGGAAGGTCACAGGATATTTATCTTCTGTACTCTTCCTGACACCAGGCTAAAAGCCCCACATGCCTGGGAGGTCACTGGAGGACAGAGCTGTAACTGGAGCACTACCCAGGTGTGCAGGAGATGGAGCTCAAGACCCTTGTTTGATACAGACTCATGGGAATTGACCATTTGACATGCAAATGCTCTGTTTTCACTGAACCCTTTTAAATGACCTGTTTCTCATACCAACTAGTTTTGTAAAATATATTGGTATATTGCAAGAATGAATGGGCTAATGGTAGTGACATGTGTTCAGCATAGCAATGTAGCTTAGTAGCAAAGGCAGCAGATAAACCCTGCTAAACCCTTTTCTGCTATACCTGTTCTCAGACAAACCAACAACCTTTTTCCCCTCAGGAATTCAGACTCACCATTGCCATCAACTTAAACTAAGTTGGGGTTTTTCTTAATTTTTTGTTGTTTGGGGGTTTTTTCCCCTTAGAGCATCAGTCCTACGTAAAAGAACCCAAAGTTTATTTTAAAAAAATAAATAAAAACTGTAGTGTTCTTGGTTGAAACAAAAAATTTGAGAAGAAACTTGAAACAGCTGAACAATCAAGAAACAATAAAAATTAAGAAATCTAACTCAAAGCAGTCCAAGAATACTTAAAAATGATTCCTTTTAACTTCAGAATGATTCCTTTAAACTTCCTGAAGTGCAAAGATTAATTAATGACATATCTGAATTTTTAACCAACTCTTCTGCATGACTATAAGCAGTATGCCTCTGGGTCCCTTACATCATACCATACTGAAATGAAGTAAGTCTACAAAGATGAAGATGTTTTTCTCCCATGAAGAGTGTATTAGTATCAGACATCTGCTGAACAATCAGCAAATACTATCTTCTGGAGACATCAAGGGCAAGATCACAAAAGATGGAGTGCTGCCCTCAGTATCTGAGAAAAAAAGGACCCTTACAAAGTGATTCACCTGCAGTCCTTATCTTCCAAATTTGCAGCACAAATGTACATTATATCCAAGGATTCTGGGTTTCATGTCTAAATCTACGTGTATACAATGTTAGTGTAAGCAGGCAACTCCTGCTTTTTTCTGCAGATCTGAGGATCCTCAGGCCTGCAGCATACAGAATGTTAGTGCTGAATGGCCACAAGACCTGCTCCGTCCATGCCAAGAGGATGTAAAGGCAGATGAGACGTGTGAGGCAAGGGCTCAACCAGTCAAAGAAAATTATGTTAGGTGACACCATGTTCTCTGCCAGGGCCTTCACTTTGGGAGACTTCTTCAATCTGACACAGCCCTCCTTTGTGAACCTTCACAATTCGTGATGAGGCACTGAATGTAGGGCACAGCCTATGCTATGCTTCTGGGAGAGGCCATCCCAGATTTTAGCAACAGTTTTCAACTTACGGTTTTGGTTCAACACAAATCCTTTAAAAATGTGGCAGAAGCAGTGATCTGCAGTGTTATATCTCCTGATCAAGTAGTAACAAAATTACAGCATTCACAATCCCTTTAAGCTACCTCAGGCCACAGATGCTTATCAGTCCAAACACCTCACACTGGAGGTAACTGCATGACTTGAACCACAGGGTCATCGCTACAACCTTGGCTAATTCTGCTCTTTTAACACATGGGAAAATGGAAAAAAAAAGAAAAAGAAAAAGGAAAAAAAGGCGGGGGGTGTAAGGAAAAAAAGAAGTGTTCCTCTTTATGGAAAGTATACATGAGCTTAACATGAACCAAACAAATCCTCTTGCACACCCCTTTCCTGTTCAGGGAGTAAATACACTGCCTGACTTTCTGAGTCTGTTGGACTAGCATAGCATGTTTACATGATGATTAAATACAAGATGTGCAATTGCAGAAGGAAAAACAAGTATCAGAACTCTTCCCCTACCTCCTTCTGTATCAACAGTCTTTTCATGACACATACCTCACTGCATGGAAGTGTTATTCCTCTCCTCTGTGTGACAGCAAAGTTGCCTGCATGTGAGGGAAGGTCTGACGGGACCAGAGCCACCATTTCTGCACATTATTTTTAAACTATAATCTCCACAGACATCTCTATCTGGGACTGTAAAATGAAGAGTGCCCCAGAAAGCTATTTGCTTGAAGCAAAACTGGTGCTTAAGCCTACAACTGCTAGAGTTTACTAAACATTTTAAGGATCTCCTTCTCATTTTTAATACCTCCTCTAGAAATCTATCCTTACCAAACCAGTGGACGGTTAAATACGGGTGGTGAACATCAGAGGGTGAACATTCCTGTGCAAGGAATCAGAGTAAAACAGCAAAGATACAGGGCATATGGTAAGGCTTTTAATGCCAGCCTGTCACTTGCTCGTTCGGTGCTTTTTCACTTTTAAGTGAATTGCTCCATTCCCCAGATTTGTCTCCAGGAAAAACATTTCTGACCTCACTGCATGGTTCCAGCAGGATAAAGAGATGCAGGGAGCACAGCTCATAAGAGGGGAGGCAGTTTTCTGAGCAGGTGCCCATCCACCTGTGATGCCAGTCTGAGCATGCTTGCTCACAAGCTAATTTTCAATTTTTGGCAGAGACAGCTCATAGCAGCAAGGGAAAGCAGTTTGACAGAATTCCTTTTTGCAACAAAAACTTTTTAAAAATAAATAGTTTTCTTGGATATTTCTTCATGTTTAAGGGGCTATTTGAAAACAAGCAATTACAAAGAATTTAATCTGGTGAGCAATCTTAATTTGTTCTTCCTCCTCCTTCCCAGGAAACCACACACTTTGAACCCAAAGGCCAGTTTTATTTATTTTATGAGTACAAATTGGCTGTGTCAGTTTAATTTCCCGTGGTGCTATAACCAGGCCTCCTGTTCTTACAAAGAACAGTATGACACAACCAGTATGAAACAGAAATACAACCAGTTTCTGAGATTGGTGGTATGGACAATATGCTCACACCTCAGACCTCTCCTTTCCAAAGAGCACCCCCCACCTGAAACTCGCATTTCAGACAAAGTCTTGACTGCTGCTGTAGCAGCAGGAGAATAACTGCTCAGCATGAATTACCCAAGGATGACCATCAAAATAAATTCCAATAGGAAATTGTCACATTAAACCTTAATGGGGGAGCAGAGGGCTCTTATATTTCACTAGTGCTTTGCATTTTGCAGTGAGGAGGTGCAATGCAGTTGCTTTTTGCTCCCCACTTTCACAGGGGAAGGGGTCCAGTGCCAGGCTCTGATGCTGCTTACAGTCATGGCTGTGTCTTCTTATGACAGAAAAAGACTCCAGCTTCTTTGGGAAAAAAGTGCCTCCAGCAGTGCCACTGCCTCCAGTGTACTTGTACTTACATGAATGTCTACTCACACTGGCTGCTGGATTAGGTAACGTAAGTAGGAAACCTTTAACCCTGGTGAAAACTAAGAGTTTCTGTTCAGCCCAACCCAAACAATACCTGGAGGCCCTCTCTTGATGCCATGTGGATTGAAATTAATTTCCAATGCTAAAACTAGTGTTCATTTACATTTTCATGCTGAACAGGTAAAACTTCTTAAATGATGTGTTCACACTTGACTGCTCTGGAAACTGAGGCTTTGGGAGCATTCTCCATTCAGAAAAAAAGTGGCACATGGCATGTTTACTACCCCCAGCACAGCAAACATAAAATACCTTGTCAAAATTAGCAGGGATGGAGCAATAAATGCCAATCAGCTGGGAATGCTACGTGTCATGAAAAGATGAGGGCAGGAAAAACAAGTAGGAAAGGTCATATAACATCCCACTTACTTCTTTTCCTCAGATACTGACAGTTAATATTTAAGGAGCTATTCATGTCCTTACCTGATCTCGCACACAAACAAGGAATCCGAAATGAAAAATTACTTAGGTTTGCTGCAAACCACTTAGAGGGGGAAAGACTTCCTCTTCTCTCTTCTCCACTTTTTCAGTACCTCTCAAAAGCACTGTCTTACCCACACACTTTTGTTGTGGGTACTGAGGTGGGTGAAAACTCCACAACCTGTGACATCACATGTGACCACTGCCATCCCCCAGTGTGATTCCTGTGGCCATGTACCACAGTCACTTCACAGTAAACTCTTCACCTGCAGTCCTCTGAGGTTTAAAAGTCTAAAGCTTACTTAAGCATCTCTGACTGGTGGGGTATGCAAGCAGATGAGTGCCTCCTTAGTTTTCAAGGTGAGATAGCCCAAGCTGGCCTGACCTATGCTCACAGTAGGAGTAGGAAGCCAGCCTGCCCTGCTGAAAGCCATCTGTAGCTGCTCTGTGCTCCATGTGTGGACACAAAAAGAGTAACTGAGCAGTCCTCTACCAGCTGCCCGATGGCAAAAGGTCCTGTGCAGGCTCCTGCCTCCCCCTAAACACAAGGTAATTTAAAGAAGCTTCCTCTGGAATGATTTCAAATGTTGTTAGCACTTCAGATGACCTGTCATCCTACATGCTGAGGATGTTTCTCAGGCAAACACAAAAGACAAGGAAAAATACCCAAAACCAAACCAGTCCACAACCACCCCAGTTAAAACAAGCAATTTATTGTGGTAGCAAGGAACCTGTGCACAGTGTTTGTTTTGATTTGTTTAGATAAGGTGGCTGGAAACAAAGATCCTCAGGAATTCTGAAAAAGTTGATAGAAAAATGTTTGTTTTAAAACAGAACCAAGTGTTTAGGTAACTCCCAGACTCCCAGTCTTGCAAGCTGGAGTTATGCTTGTTAATTTCTATTAATTCAGCCAAAATCTAAAGCTTTTTAACTCTGGTGCTGTCTTGCAGAATTACATGTTCTGCACTGGCAAAACAGAGAGGATTGTTCAGAGTTATGGGAAGCATAATTTCTTTAGCGTTTAGAGTCAAATTTCTTTGTTTAGAGTCAAACTTTTTCCCATATGGTGTTCTTCAAGATGCAGAGCTGTAGTAGCTTTGAATAGACACAGCACTTTAACTAAACACATAGATATAAAATTAGAAAGGAGAGATCTCAACAGTCTAGAAGGAAAACAAACACTTGTTTGCAATAAGAGCACCCATTGCTATCTGCCATCTACCTAAAGGAGACCAGTAAGAAGCACAGGACAACTCATCAACATAAATTGATTATGACCAGTCTATTACAAACCAAGATTACCACTACACAATGTCAAACATCCCCAAACTTAGAAAAGATGTGTGTATTTCAAGTTGCATTTAATGCTTCTTTTGCTGTAATTACTCGGCTGTTATTTTTTTCTACACTTAATATTGGCAAATCAGTCAAAACACACCCAACTTTGTTCTATAACAATTCATTGGTTTCATTAATAGGGTAGCTGTTATTTTGTTTTTTTTTTTTTTTCTTATTAGGGTAGCTCTCTTTATGCCACAACAACAGTAGCAGCAATAAAATTACTTTATGTCAGGGGAAAGACCCTCCAGATATTTTTCCCATTATTTCCTCCCTCTCACCCCAAATCCTGAACGTCCTGCCCTTCAACATCATCCACCACCAGCAGAGTGTTGAGAGGGAGTCCTGCATAGCACCACGATGATGCTGACTGGCCAACTGATGTTAAATTTCTCCTGTGACAGGCAGCAGCTTCTGAGACTAAACTTCACCAGAGCTTTGCATGTTCCTTGAAGAACTGCTCAACACTGCCTAGGAGGTGCAGGCAGGCCATTTCTAGTCTAAAAACACAGCTTAAGCTCATTTCATAAAAACCTTCAAGAAATCCACATTCTTGCTTTTCTGTGACTCCAGAAAGATGTGGGAAAAGCAAACACAAGGAAGATATCTACTGGTCACAGCTTAAGACTTAGACGTACATCTATAGCCAACACAGAAGGATGCCATCCAGCTAGACTTCACACAAACAAAGATAAGAACTGTGATGCTTAATCAAATGAGCAACAACATTTCAGGAAATGCTAAGGCATCTTTAAGTACAAAAGAAACACAAGCATGCATTCCCTGCTTACAGTGATATTCTAGCATTTAGAGGCAATTACTTAAATTTTTTTAGTATTGTCTTACTGATAAGCTTGTGTCAAGGCACTGGCTTATCTTCCAAGTCATTATAAATTTCCTCTAATGCTCCCTGCTATAACACTAAGCTTCACTGAACTGATGGCAATGTGCAAAGAAGTGTAGATACAACTGCAGCATAATATCCTACATAAATTCAGCATTAAAACTTAATGTAACTCAAGTAAATAATTGAAGAATTAATAATAATCAATTTCCCTCTAAGCAAGTGAAATGCGATACAACAACATGAAGTCCTCTGAGATTCAGGATCCCCCTGAAATTTCACTGCTTTCTGAGACACGAGATTCAACTATAAAGCTAAACAGGAGAGAACAGGAATGAGCTTGCTGACAGTAAATGCACTGAAACAAGCACCACGTTCCACTATAAGCATACTCCTCCTGATGCAATAATATTTTCTTATTTAAAAAATGCTGGGTTGGAAACATCTGAACTGTCTTTCACATTTTGGAGGGGGAGGTGAAGAATGCTGAAGGAGATTTACCATAGTGAGGCAGAAAACCCTCATAAATACAAGACATTCCCAAGCAGCACAACTTGTCCTAGGACAAGGCAAATGCTCAAATTCACAAAAATAGAAGAAAAGGTAAGGCACTCTGAAAGTCAACACATCTGCATACAGGTTTGCACATACTTAATCTTGTGAAGTCTGCGACTGTGAAACTCATGGGCACTTTAAAGGAAATATCAATTTGAATAAAAGATTTATAATACCAAAATCTTGTTAAAGAGAGGGCTACAGATCTTTTACTTGTGTGATAACTGATCAATTCATTGAATATGTGGAAGAACCTATTTTTATTGATAAGAATGTTACATGATTTCTTAAGGAAATGAGTTTCATTTTTCAAAAATTATCCTCCTGCAAATTTATTTCTCCTCATTTAAGAATTGATGGTGAAGAGCTCTCTGTAAATCTGTATTCTTGTGTGAAATAGCTTTTAGGACTGTTGCTGATAGCCTACTGGGCAAGTGTTGCTGTATTTGTCAGTTTCTTGTCATTAGAGATTCAACATATGAATTAGGCCCTGTATATAGACAGTGCAAACTGTTAAGTATTGACAGACCTCAAATCTTACTATACAAATACTATGCTATTGGTTGAAAGTTTACTAATCTCAGAATTATGTGGGGCAACTGTTTATCTCCTTTTTCTTTTTTTTTTTTGACAGAGTTGATTTTCCTTCACACTAAGACTTGCCTACATCTTTTGCCAAGACAAAAGGACATTGCAGCAGCTGCAAATATACTGTGAACACACATTGTGAACACACAATGTTCATTATAAAGCTCTCCATATATTGCTAATGCTCATTACCTCTGCTTGCAAGACACAGCAAATGCAGTTGCAGCAGTCTACACTGCTGGAAGCAGCAGATGAGAAGACACACAGTGGCTCCCTGGCTGCTGGAGCCCACCCTCCAAGTGCTCTGCCCCATCTGCCTGGGGCACGAGCACTGGGTGCACTGCTGTAAGCTACATCTTCAAGTCAGATTAACAGAGAGGTTCACCACTTGCCAGCTGTGCGGCAGACTCTGAGACAACAGTAAGTGACACAAGGCCTCCCATCATTTCTGTCACTTAAGAGGAACTTCCTCTTGGCCAGCCTTGAGTATCACAGATGCTCCATGGGGGACATCTGCCAGAGGCCTTCTTTGCTCCATCACTGCTGAGAGACAAACAGCAGTTGCTGCCTCTTGGAGACTGGAGAACTTGGAATTATGGTTACCTACGTTAACTTGTTTATCTGAAATTTCTCTTTTCTGAGTTTTTTTCCAGAATGTTTTCTCTTCCTTCTATTGATCATTGGTTTTCTTCAAGCTTTCTCTTCAGTGCCAGCTGTTCCTCTTCTTCCTCTGGCTTCTTCTATCCACCACCTGCTTCCATCTTGATAAAAAAGGTCATGCTAAGTGCACGATATTCTTTCCATGTAGCATCTTGTAATAGCAACATCCTGTGGTTTGAGCCCATTCACCCTGCCTCTGCCCAAGCTCACTTCCACTGAGGTTCTGTGTATGGATCCCCTCGGCACATAATGCTGAAACACAGCTCATCAACTGCCCAGCAGCCCTCCTGCCTGGCCTTTTCCAGGCTTTTACAGAGCAGTCTCTCACTCTAGTCAAACATCAGCACTGAGGCATTTGTTTTTAATTCCCTCCTCCTATTACAATAATAGCAACAATAAAATCAACCCATAATGATCTCCTGGGCTCAAATCAACTGCTCAGCAAATTAGGGCTCTAACAATGACAAGAATGCGGGGTTTTGGAAAGTAATTGCAAATGTTGTTCTAGCCTGTGTCCCCTGTCTCCAGCTGTCTGTAGGATAAGTGAGAGGCTCTCTGCTGCAGCCTACGCTTGGGAATTGCAGTAATCAAACCTGCATGTAGAATGAGCTCCCTTCCTTGTCCCTTCCCCTTTCTGGCATCTAGATTATCTATCTATCTATCTATCTATCTATCTATCTATCTATCTATCTATCTATCTATCTATCTATCTATCTATCTATCTATCTATCTCTACATGTCTAGAAGGAAAGAGACAGGAAGCAGTTCCCACTGTGGTAACTCTGTGGGGCCAGAGGATGACTTTATGCTGAGCTTTATCTCTTCCATCTAGGCACATAATAATACATGCTATCTCACAGCAAATGCTAAGCCAAGGAAAGGCTGCCCACCTTGAAGTGTCTTCCCAACCTACACTCCTGTATGAAAAATTGCACAGAGGCAGCTGGAGAAACATGGGATGGTACTGCAGTTTCATATATTAAAGTTTGCAGTCTGGAAAATGCAAGCGAGAAGAAATCCATAAAGCCATTCTGTCATTCGTTTACAGGGATGATGGGCAGAACAACACCTTGCATATTTCTAGTGCCACCATACAAATACCTCTAACCACACTGTAAGCACCTAGGTGTTTCACAACATCCCAGGAAATTACCTTAATTTCACAGAGTATTCTCAATCAATATATTAAAAAATATTTTCTGTAGCACATCACCCTTCTAGTCCATTTTACAAAACCATGGACATTCAGCCATTAAGGCAGTCATCAAACTGGGACAACCTAAAACTGGGGAAATACTTGAAAAAATAACAAGCATTAAGCAGCATGTTAAGTATCTGACTCCTGGCAAGACTTGTGAATTAGATTAAGGCATTAATGCCTTAGTATGACACTGTACCCAAGATGCTGTAAAGGCTCTGAGATTTTACCCGGGACCTGCTGGTGAACGGTTCTGTGACAACACCTCCTCTACCTCCAGTGTAGCTGTCCTTTCCTGCAATACGTAGTATAAACTGGCCCAAAATGTCACACAAAATTGTGACATGGCTCAGGAGGAAAGGCAGAGCAGCTTCAAACTCTGGGAGGAAGAGCTGGATTACCACTCTGTGAATTACTTGTGGAGCATTACCAACTGAAAGGTAGCCACTAACAGGGGAAACCATGCAACTCCTCCTGTTCCAAGATGGTTATTCTAGCATGAAATTCTGACAAATTTGTCCACTTTGAAACCTCCTCCCTCACAGACAACCTTTCTTCACACAACCATAGGGAGGGCAAGGATGGTTGTCAGTCAAAAACAGTGTGGGGCTTGTGAGGGATTTCTTATGACAGTGGTCCTTTGTCCACCAAACTAAATACACTGCAGTCAACCCTTTTTTGGATTTTATATTGATCCTTCTTCCTTCCATAGCTGAACAGATACCCTTAGAAAAGGGCAACAGTGTAACCATGGAGTACCCCAAGGACACCATCTGTCTTTCCAGGATCACAGCATTAGACTATGTATCAGCTTCATTTTTTATTTCCAACTGTCGCTTCTTTGTACAACTGGGTAATAAACAGGGCTTTAGCTTGCTGGAAACAGTTAACATTAAGATTTAACAGTTAAGATTTATCTTGCATTATTAATACATACTGTAAAAGGACTGGAACTGTAAATACTTACAGGGTGAATGCCTAAGGTTTGGAGTACAAGCTGTTTGTTTGGTGTTTGCCTAGCTCTGGTCTGAACAGGATTCTCTGGTCACCCAGCAGATTTGGGGCAAACCTTGGCTGTTTACTTTCTTGGGAGCAGCCAAAGGGCCCGGGGAAGCGACTAGGGGAGTGGCAGCTCCCAGCTGAAGCAGCCACGCGTGCCTGCGGCTTCCTACTGAAAACTCCTTCCCCTTGCTGTAGGCTCCTAAAATAATGCTTAAGCACCTGTCTAACTTTATTGCCCCCACTTGGCTTCTCTGGTTTTAATACAGGAGAGCTTAGAAACTCAGGATGCTGGGAAAAATCGCCAGCTGATTTTCACACAACAAAAACATCGCAGCAATCCCTGCCTGCCCCCTACCCCCTCCCCGCCCCGACTGACATGTTGGTTTGGTGGTTTCCCTTTCTGACTGACAGGCTAACAAGAACTTGGTGTTCAAAAAGAACTTTCAGGAGGAAGATAAAAATGTATTTCATGTTTCTTTTTACATACTTTGTAACTCACAAAGTAACAGACAGGAGAGTTTTGTGAGGTGAATACTATTTATCAAAACTGACACATTCAAAATGAGCCACAGACCTAAATTAGTTATTGTAACTAGAAAAAGAAATGCAACAGCTAGTCTCAAAATTTCTGAATTTGTGTTCCTTATGAGGACCTAAAGCTGACAGTACTCATCATGTGAGAACTCTGACCTATAAATAATCTCAGCTTAGAACAAATGAACATTTTTGCATAATGCATTACAGTTTTCTGGCAGAACAAAAAATAACACCAGACCAAAACCATGTCTCGTTTTTAAGGGAAAAAACCCGAGCCAGTAAAGCCAACCTCCAAAAAAGGAAATGTCTAATCTACAAGTGCAAGTATGCAAGCATGTCTCCAACCCTTCTCATTCCGTTTAATAAGAGAGGAAACCAGGCCACCAGAAGTTTACAGACTAATGCAATTACAGGGTGGCTCAATAAGCACTGATTTGTCTGTTCTCTGTGACATGCAAGATAAAGCTATGCTAACAGGTCTGGCTTTCTTTTCACAAAGCTGAACACTCACAAATCAATCACAACAGATGTTTTTCAGGAGGGAAATAGCAATCAGTTGTTCACAAATATATGAATGACCACTTCTTATAGCTATTTTTAAGATCCATTAACTAAATAATTGGATTTACCTATAAATAACAAATGTATTTTCATCAGATAGCATTTAACATTTCTTACATCACAGGTGAAAAAAAAATCCTCTTAGCAGTATTAAAAGGCAAATAAAATTAAACTCGTAATCACAGCAGCACTTCAGAGTCACCATGAACTTTGAAAATTCTGTGAATACAAGGACGCAAGTGTACGATTAAAAAGTCAGTCGCTGCATAAAAAGCCACTTGAAGAAAAACCAAGTTGTTTTGCTATTTGCAAGTGGGATGAATGTGGGAATGTGCTCTTCTGGAATGGTGAGCAGAGGTTTGCACGTGGACAACAGCAGAGATCTGGACCAGCTCCAGATGCACTGAAAGCAGAGCTCATTTGTTTTTAGGAGCCACAAACACTACAGACCAGGCCTTTAAAAGAAAAATTCTGGAATCCTGATGCTTAAAGTGAAAGTCCCAGAACTGGTTCCTGACACCTGTTTCTAGGACAGGCAGATCTAGATGCTACTGATGTACATTCAAGTCTGAATGTACTGAAATTTCAAGTATTGAAATGGCAAATTTGGGGTTGTCAGTGTCCCACCAAGAGGAAAAATAAAATATACACCTGAGGCCAATCCAATCACTGACTTAACATCCAGTACTTAAGAATCTCAGATTCTGAAAAGAAAGGAGTAAAGTACTACTTAATTTTCATCACAACCTATATAGGAGGGTTACCAAGACTACTTCAAGAGTTTGCTGATCTCTGAATCTAAAACACCCATGCCACAGTCCAAGGGCTGACATTTCTCCTAACCAAGGACCATCATTATTCACATTGTTGACTACAAGGGAAAATACCTAGCTTGCAAAAGGATTATTCAGCTTGACCCAGGCAGGACCTGAGCGGGACCTCTGTGTTGTTCTATGAGGGCATGGAAAAGCTCTTGTTTTTCTACCCAGAAATGCCTTTCATAGCATGCTGCTATTCTGCTCAGTGGAAGCCATCAAGCTTTGCTACACTTTCTAAGTTTGTACTCTGTACAGACATGAATAAAGGAGTATTTGGTATTATGTCAGCTGATAATTTCAGGAAACACAAGTAGACACAGCACTGCTGAGTAAGTCAGCTAAGCAGAAACTACGCAAAGGAAACAAATAGCTTCAATTAAGGAATTGTGAACATCTCAGCAACTAAGTAACAACATGGCTAATGTGCTTATCAGTGCCTTAGCACCGACATCTCTTCTTACCAATTAGTCTCAAAAGGGATAAAGAAAGATCATAGCCGAGATGATTTGACAACCAACTATTACAAAAGCACTGCCCAAACCTGCAGCATAATTAAGGGCATGTCTTCAAAGCAGAGCTCCCCCAGACTCACACCTCTGTGTTGCATCCCCCATCACCATTCTGGTTTGCACACAAACACCTCATTACTGGGTTTGGGAGAAGCACTCTTCTGGCCTAGTAACACAGGCTGGAGTCCACACGGATCCTGGGTTCATGTTGGAACTGCTGTGAGTGGTTGCCAATGGTCTGCATCCAGCCCTAAGTATAAGTCTGCATGTGTCTGATGTCAACGCACACGCCAGTTCTGTAGTGGAAATTGTAATATAAGTGCAGCCCTTAACTATGCTGAAACTGCGAAAAGAACTCTTAACCAAGGCACTTCACCTTGACCATTTCATCAGGAAATCTGATTAATGTTCAGAAGCCCTCAGCACAGCTCACACGAAGACCTCAATGTACTAGATAATATCCTAGTTTTAAAACAGCAATAATAACCTGCTCACAACCTCCAACGAGAGCTTAGCAAAGAGGTAGACACATGAAGGCGGGCTGTAACATCAGGTGACAAGAAGATGAAAGCATTATGAATGAAAAGTGGAGGTCAAGCACATGCCATCAACATTACTCTTCTCAGCCACAGGTGCGTGCTGGCATCACACAGGTAAGATGTGAAGGAAGAGAGCAGCAAGGTTTTTTAGATAGTTAGACTGTAATTAAAGCCATAAGCTAGAACTTCTTCCAACCTCACAGGTTATGCAAGTCAAAAAACAAACAAAAAAACTTCCCAATCACTGCAATCCTCAGACAAAGCCTATAACTCAGTGGAGGAAGGAGCACAAGACATTTCTGATTGCACTGGGGAGTGTTCAGGGAGACCATGAGTAAAATAATACCTATTTTCTAACAGAAATATCTTAGCGATGATTATAATTAATGAATGGAACAATTTATTAAGGGCTGTGATTAATGTTCCCTTATAGGACATGTGGAATCAAAATGGGATGTTTTACTAAAAGATAAGCTATAATCCAAACAAAAATCAATTTGGGGAAATCCACTAGTGTATGTCACAATGCCAGTCATAATGGGATCACAGCTGATGCTTTAAACCTTATAACCCATGAATATAGTGAGTCATGAATATCAACAGCACTGTTTCCTCCTTCAGTGAAGTGTCTGGTGATATGATGCCTAGATGTGGGTGGGTTATGATTAATGACATATTTTACTGTGACTTTGCTCAAGAACTTCTTTCCCTGATGATTGTCGTGGCTTGGACAAGTTCTTTTTCCAGGAATTATGATTCAAAAATTGACTTCAGCAAAAGCTCAATGTTTTTGTATTTCTATCCATGCATGCTTTCCCAGCACAAAACAAGCAAAGATATTCTAATGGGAACTGAAGACAAGTTTTAATTATTTCGAATTTGTACCAAAATAGCCCAGAATGAATTTATGAATACATAATCAGAATTTTTAATTTACTGCCAGAAAATGGCAATGCAGGTACACAGCAGCTAAAACGTAACTTGAGAAGGGGCCCTGAAAACCTTTCTCACTGACTGAAGACAGTGAACATGGTGGACAGCTCAAAACAGATTAAGACATTTCTGCTGGACAGCTTCTGCTTACAGGTCAGGCAATCTGGTGGTATCACCTCTTCTTTCCCCAATTTCTCTCATTCTTCTCTTTGGCAATCTCCAGTCTTGGTCATATGAAAACCAAAGGGCAGTGAGAGCAGACCTGTGTTCCACTGGGTCAGTATTAAAAGACTGAAAACTAAGAAGGGAAAAAGAAGTTGAAGAGAACTGGGAACACCTTTGAAAGGCAGAAGGGCATCACATAGGAACAGAAACAACAACCTACAAGTGGTTTAAGTGTAGTGTGCAACAGTGTGACTAGCAACAACAGAGATGAAATTACCCAGGTTACTATAATAATGTGCACAAACTGGTATTGCTGGCACTTGATGGAACTAAAGCTTCCTAACCGTACAGCAATAAAAATAATACCATTTGCTCAAATTAAAGTCCCAGGAAACCAAGAATTGCCAGCCAAAAATGTGGCTGTATAGCCCTTTTTATTTTCCTTATGTTTTTAAGTCCTTTGCCAGTGAGTCTCACCTTTTTCCAAGCTTTTCTCTGATGCCAGAAAAAGCTAGAATCTCTTATTCACTTTCAAAAATTCTTTTAGAATTCTTTTAGATCGTTAGTTACCCTTTAAAAATCCTTCTATGATCCTTCAGTCACATGAACTCAGATTTTCAGCAAAATGCTCATTTTCCAACACAAAAAGAAAAAAAACAAAAGGCAGTATAGAGAGAATAGAACCACTTCTGTGCAAGCAGGTACCATCCAGCCATGGTGGGCATTTGTGGCTCATTCTTCTGTTTACCTTATAGGACACTGAGGTTCTTTGCTAGGACCTGTTATGATGTGAAGAGGACAGGCAGTATATGATCCTAGTCTATGCAACTGGAGTCATCTGCTGCTGCTGCATTATGTTAAGACCAAGTCAGCTCCCTGCAGGATTTTTGTATTTACTTGCTATCAAGACAAATTACCAGTCTGAAAACACCACTTCAGTTGTAAGACAAGAGGATTGTTTTTCACTGTGCAGTGCTATTTATCTGCCTGGGAACATAGGCTCTTATAAGGGCTGGGGAGTTATGTTAGATACCACGCTCAAGCTTCTCCTGCCTGAAAAATGTTGGGAAATTGCATCAGCTCATTAGTTTGAAGAGAAGCAGCCATACGTTGATTCATATGAATCACTGGAGACATACTGAGAACACTTCTGGTTAAGTATGAAAATGCATTGGCTTTCAGTGCCATAGTTAATAAGTTGTAGTTTGAATCTGGGAACCACCAGCTAGAAACGTATTATTTGCATGTAATAATAATGAGCATTTCTTCCAAATCTTGCCTTTACCACATCACGTGATAAAATATGAAAATCCAGAGATGCTAGAACTAACAGCTGTATGGGTAAACAAAAAGCACCACCCAGCCCAGCCAAATGTACCTCAACAATATTAAAGGATCACATCTATCTTTACTGTTGCGATCTTTCTGGTTTTTTTCTGATCTAATTCAAAACAATTTAATGCAAAATACAGTCTCAACAGTTCAGTAAAAATCAGAATGCCAAACTCAATGGAGCAACTGCAGAACTCTGATGATTTACAGCCTTTATTTGTTTCTTGTAAGGCTTGTGATGTCCTTTCGTCACACACCTGGAAAGACTGTGACTCTGCTTTAGGGAATTTATGTTCCCGCAGTTCCTCCTTACTTCCTAAGGGCCTTGCACAAATTACAGCTTTTTAAATGAGCAGCATTCATTAAAACAAATTACCAGTACTGCTGCATTGCCTGGATGTGCCCCTAATGAGCTTCAGAACAGTTTTGCTATGTACCAGGAGACAAGAGGTGACCCTGCCTCTTCACTAATCATACCTGTGCTAACTCCAAAGCCCCCAGCAATAATGTTTTGGCAAAACTTCTCCACTTTTGGCATCACTATAAATAGTACCTTCAAACTACTGTCACATTATCTTGCTACACCCAACCCTGCACTAGTCCAAATCAAGGAGAGTTTTGGTGTGGACTTCAGCAGAAGCAGGCTGTAAGCCTGAATGCTGATCACACGCAAAGGTGGGCTGGACGGTCTTCAAGTATGAAATGCTAAATGGTGACTTTGGCTGGGCCTAAGAGAGAAAAAATACTGCAGTCTTCCTCCAGCAAGGTCAACAGTATGCTTTCATCAGCTGTCTAATTAATATGATTTAATAAATATTAATGTACAACAGTGCCTGCATAGGCAAAAGGTAATGTGAAACTTATCACGGCTTGACAGATTAACTCACTGCAATAGAGAAATGCAAATAAGTAACAAATCCAAATATTTATATTAAACTGCACTATTTATTTTAAACACATAGAGGGCAGATTTGTGCATGGGGGGCTATGGAGACCTTCCACACTGTTGCCACACTTGAAATACTAAATCATTCCAGCATTACCCAGAGAAAATCCTGTGGAATTCAGATTTTCTGAGCACAGTTCTACAGAACACTTCCCAACCTGATCCTGAATAGTAGTCCATACACATGTGTAATGAGTGGCTGGTATGCAGACAGCAGGCTATGACTTCATAGCCTGGCACAGTCACAGCAGGCATTACTTCATCCATATAGGGATGCAGTATCACTTTTTGGGGGGAAGCCATCTCTGGCTGATTTTGAGTGAGCAATTATGGAAAGAAAGCTTAGAGTACCACTGAGAGGATCACTTATTTCAATGAAGTGGCCATCCTCCTGAGGAATTCCAAATAGAACATAAACACATATTCCTATCTGAGCTGGTACCACAACCAAAATATTGCACTGCAAGGACAGTAAATGCATCTAATCTTTTAACCTTTTTTTTGACAGCAAGTGCGCACTTGATTTAATTTGATATGAGTGTTCCCCAAGCAGCCTATTTAATTTTTGGCTTAGGCAATACCCTGAGCTGAAACCCAGAGACTGAACTGCAGCCAATGCTGGCAGCTGGCATTTTGCTTTCTGACACCTTAATGAATTTGGATACAAACATCTAAAATTTATTATCATTGCTCTAATACTTGAACAGCTCTGTACAGCATAGAACTCAACAAGGAATGCCATGCCTTCAGGGACCCACTGCACACATGGCCAAATTTTCTTTTCATCCATAGCTTCTGGTAATATACTGGGTGTCTCAGATATGCTGTAACTTATGACTGTGGAGCTGTCTATGTTAAAATAGGAACAGGACAAAAAAAACACTTCATGGACTTTCTGAGTATTTTTTTTTTTCAGTAAAGCTTGATTAAGACACCAGGGGGAAAAGGCAGGAAGAAACTTCTGCAGAAATTGTGGTTAGATAACTGCTACTTGTGAAAGCCATACATTGCAGATGCATAATTATCCAGAGGTAAGCTTTTATGATATAGTAAAGAATAGTTGAGAAACTAAAGTCTTTGCTGAAAGAGACCCCAGAGCCAGCTAAGAACCTGCTGCAGGGGGGAAATCTGCAGAAATACCAGCCCTTTGGAAGCCCTGGGCCACCCTTTTTACAGCACAAAATCCCACCTCCATCCCAAAGAAGATTACGTAATGACTGATAAGTGATCTATACAATCTGTATAGTTGGATCCTTTAAGATAAAAGGATTAGAAAGGGAATAGTCAAAATGGACTTAGCAACAACAAATGCAAACTGTCCTCATACAGGTGTAACATAGGTCTTGCTCATTCTGTTTTTAAGTATGCACTTTCTAGAGAGACTGATACAAAAAAAATCAATCTTCAAAAATCATAAAAGCTAGTGAAATACAAGTCTTGCTAGATGTAAGAAAAAAATGGTGTAAGTAACATCCTAATTTTGGTTTGCCTCTTTCAAGGAGGGAGACAGAAAAAGACAGATCAAGAGACATTATTTAGAAACCATGATTTCCAGTATTTTGTTGCAACTTCTGAACCTATAAACCTATTTTCAAAATTTAAAGGTCTTTCTGCATTTGGAACTTTTGGAAGGAAAACCCATACCAAGTGTTTCAAGAGTTGTGATAAAATCAGAAGAGCCAAGGAAATGCAATAGGTATTTTTGAATTGCAAACTAACTCTTTCATATTAAATGCCATCAGAGACTAGTAGACTGGTTTCATGGAAAAGAATACTGCCATGTACTGCGAGAACAGGTGTACAAATAATGACAGCCAAATTAATTGAAGGTTCCATTTTTCAGATGTCAATCTTGACCACAGTTTTTCTACTGCTGCACTTAATGGTACTTTCATGAATCCTAAAGACTAAAGGTTTTTAAGAAAAACCAATTTAGAAGACAACTGACAATTATTAACCAACTAGAGTGACTCAGAATCAGAAGTTCTGGATTTCATTCTCGTATCTCCTGCTGACTTGCTGCATGACCTTGAATAAAATACTTAATTTATCCAGACTGCAATCCTACCTTAAGATGTGTCTCCTAAGACTCCTATGAGGTTTAATTAATTAATCCATCTCTACAAACCTTTCAAAAGCTTAAGGATGGAAGGGCCTATGGAAATAAAAATTATTAACAATATTTTCCTACACAGTGGTAAACAGTGATGTATGTTCGATGTACAAATACAAATTCAGAGACACATAAACATACACAGCATGTTTTTACAAAACTTCTGACTTGTTCCCTCCAGTTACAGCAATTTGGAAATACGCAGTGAAGGAATAAACAAGACACATCCCTACAGATCCTTCATCTTCTCTGTAAGTAGCTCTAACACTGCCTCCCCTTTACAGCACATTCATACAATTACAAATTATGGTTGTTTAACAATATTATGAAAATAAATCATTCTTACCCTCAAGCCCTGCTCCATGGACAAGCAGAGGACCTGCCAGGGTGCTGTGTACCTGAACATGTTTGGCCCCTTTTGAAGACAGACAAATAGCAAAAGGCACACAAGTCTCTCAGGTCTTCTTGTTGCTGCGCATCTGAGGGATGCTTAAATGATGAGAAATCTTTCAGATGTACACTACAAGGGCTGCTCCAGAAGACTCTAAGACAGTGTTAGAGCCATTCCACTTGCACCCTGAGGAACTGAATAACTAATTCAATAAGAGGCTTTTTTCCTTGGGAAGAGCTTAGCTCAAACTCAATTAGCATAAATAGGATGATAACCTTTGAACCTCCCACTCTTCCTCTCAAAGGAGAGGATAGTTGACAGCATGTCATGGCAGGGTCGCTCCTTCTCCTGCAAATCTTGAGTTTGTTTGTATTTCCATTGCAGACATTCAACTCTACTTCACAAGTCCAGAGGCAGCTATCAGAGACAATCTGTAGCTTTGCCTTCTTTATTTTTGCTATTACCTTTTAAACTGACTGATAGGAAATCCCTCTTCCTCCTGGCAGGAGGGATTCCCTCCTGTCCCTGTCTCTGGCATCCTGGCCTCTGCTTTGCAATTGGCACAATAACAAATGATAAATTCACACAGAAGGTGCTATGATTGCCCTCACGTTACAATCACCACATTAAATAAAATTACCACCCTAAATCAGACCGAAAGGTTTTCTCCAAAATACCCCAATGTGAGGTCTTTGCAACACTGGAAATAAGATATACTGCAGCCTTGCTTGTGGTTAAATTTTTCTTAATGGATTATAATTTTTTTCAGTTAGAGAACAAGGCCTGTTCTCAAAGACATTAAACGGGTAGAAGAGCAAAGCTCAGTTACCTTCTAATTTTATGTTATTTCAGTGATGAACCAAAAAGGCAGCTGTGAATGCTACTCCTACCCAGAAAAGAGTGGGATGCTGTCCATATACCAGTGCCACATTCAGTTTTCTTTTAAGGCTGTTGTTTGTAAGCAAAAACCATCACAGATGCAAGTCCACACAAACGGATCAAGCAAGTAGGTTATCCTGGTTTCTTTCTTTAGCTTCGACAGAGGAAGAAGAAGTAATTTTAGACTTATATTGACTCAAATCTGACTTAGTGAACCTCAATATTTAATTTCCAGTACTGGTACTGCAGCAATGCCACCCAAATAAATTACAGGGATGCAGGAAGAACGGTATGTAAAAGAATTGTCTCTATAGGTACTCCTACCAGAAAACTGAGGCTGTGCACAGCACTGCTCCCCCCTCAGCTCATGTACAGAAAGCAGTCATAACAGAGCTCTGTGAGTCCTACTGGAGCACAAAAAACAGCAGAAGCACTCTCACACACTTGACTGTTTTGTTAAGAAAATTCTCCGAGAAAATGTATCTCCTCATAAATATTTTGTCTTTCATGACAGTGAAGGGACAGACAGTCATGAAAAACACCTAGACACTACTGAAGTACTGATTTCACCATGTACTTGGCAAACAACAAACACACCTGAGGCCTGGACTAACATGGATTACAGGAGAACTTAGGTTAAAACACAAGTTAGAGCTGCCTTTCTGCTAAAGTAACATTTAGTTACTTCAGTATGGCCAAGGGCGAGGCTGTGGATTTTGGTGAGAAATGGTCATTCTGCACATCCTTTGAACCTTCCCATGGCCAGATTTACAAACAAGTGATGTGGCAAAGAAATGAGTCTGTCTGCATGCATCTCCATCTTGTACCTTCTTAACAACTTTATTTTTTTTTTCTCTCGTGAAAGGCTGTGTGCCTTGCTCATTACCTATACAATTAAGTCTATACCAGAGTATTTAACTCTAAATACCACAGTATTTAAACTCTAAAGTTAGATTAAAGTATAGATACAGAATGGATCAACCTAAGTACCAAGATATGGTCCTGCAGACTTGACAGTGAACTAAGTCTGCAAAAATACCTGAAACCTAGGAGGTCCTAAGAAAAATACTAATGACAAAATGTTTTGCCTTAATATAGAATATTAAACAAGCTTCCTAAAAAGAAGACCTCTGATCTTTGATTTTTGTAGTGGACGAACTGAATGCTAGTGAACAACTCGGAAACTAGCTAGCTGAAAATACTGTGATATATCAGCCATATTTAGAACAGTTAATTAACTGTGAACAACACACTGAAGCTGCTTTTACATCTTTTGCATTAAGAAGAAAGAATCCATGCAAGTAAAGAATTAAAAATGCATAATCTGAATTTTTATGACCTTACACCCATACAAATATGATTTGCTTATTTTCTGCAAAAGTAAGCCATCTTTTCCCCCTTTCATTCTAGGCTTTTCCCCCCTTTCTTTTTAAAACCCCAGGACTACTAAAACAGCTTCAGCCCACAGCCAATTTTAAATGAGATCACAGAGCCGCTGATGCTAATATAAACATTCACATATGAAGATCAGAAAGTCAGTGCAATTGCTGTCTTGTCTTCAGGGAGAAACAGCAAACGAACAGGCACACTAAAAGGAAAGCCACAGAGGTATGACTGTGCCATCCAAGCCGGGTCTATTGACAGAGAGTATATGCTAATAAATGCCCACTGTGTCTGAAAGTCCATCATTCTTCCCTTTCACCAAAAATCATTAACACCAGGGGAGAGCTTTCCAGGGCTCGGAAGTGAAAATACTAACACTCACAGTGTTTCTCTCCAGCAGCTTGCTGTCAGAAGAGTTATTGTTGAAATCATTTTGGAAAAGGTAGGCAGGATTTACAGCAGCAATGCAAAATGCAATCAGTCCTTGGAGGAGAATGCAAAGCACGTACCAATAAATATCACGTCCACATTCTGTGGTTTTTGTTTCTCAAGCAAGGGTCATTCAACTTCCTGTGAGACTCTGACAGCACAGGATTTACTGGTGCTGCCCTTCTACTCCTTTTATTTCCTAATAAATACAAAGCCTTAGGATAAGGTTAAGAATTTATTCAAGCTGATGAAGCCAGAAAAGTTGTTTGTCTTCCAGTTGTCTATGAGTAAGGAAGATGAGACACTGCATCAAAGAGATAAAACCTCCTGCTGTGAAAAATGCATGTGTCTAAAACATTAGACTGGAATTTATGAGACCAAATTCAATCCCAGGCTCTGACGTCTTGGAAAAAATAATTTAATCTCAGTGTCTTTTATCAGAAAGGTGTCTATAACGTATTTTGAGTTGTATGCAAAGAATGTGCTTATGAGGACACCTACTAATTTATCTCCTTCTTTGAAGACTTCAGAACTAATCTCTCACATAATATCAGTCAATGAGGCCAGTATCCATATTGTCTCTTTTTCTTTTGGTATCCAAAGAACCCAAAAAGAAAAGGCATCCAAGATTTTCTTTTTCCATTTTACTGCCCATTAAAATGGTCCATTGCATTTTCCTGGTCCTCAGTGCCCCACTGAAATGCAACAGCTTATGCAGTAGAGCGTATTGTAGATACAGTCCCAGAAGTGTGAGGAAGACCTCCACTTCCCTTCCTCTGCTCACCATGCCTGACATTTGACACAGGGGAATTTGAAATCTCCTAAAATGCTTTTGTTTCTGCCCATGCT
Source organism: Promerops cafer (assembly GCA_013398275.1). Classification (NCBI taxonomy): domain Eukaryota; kingdom Metazoa; phylum Chordata; class Aves; order Passeriformes; family Nectariniidae; genus Promerops; species Promerops cafer. The sequence continues at coordinate 134,156 of VZSE01009686.1, forward strand.
ATATGCATGTACAAACACAGAAGTGGTGTGAGAAATAAGGCATCCCTGTGCTCTGTTGCTCCCTTACAAAAGGAAGGGAACAATTCATACCTGTCCTACAGAACATAGCCTGGCTGGCAAAGGACACTGCCACACAGGAGCCAGAGGCTCTCAGTCTTGGCCATGAGCACTTAAAGACTTTAAATAATCACAAGGTTTGACAATTGCAAAATACATGGTTTGATGATCTGAAATTTGGGCAAAAGTACTCGGCAGTCTAATCCTGCCGAGTACCCATCTGTAAATACTGAATGTCATGAGCACTTTATTGCAAAAACAAGAACTGCAGAATTGAACAAGAAAGCCCAAGAATTCAGCCTGGTGAGCTCCTCAGGAAAGAGTGACAGGTATTTCTAGTATGCAGTACTACTATACTGCTGCTCTTCCATTCCTAGAGCAAGAATTCTCCTACAGGTATAAAACCCTCATTTTTCATTCCTGCCTCCAGGTTGGAAAGGAGTAAGATAGAAATTTTAAAGCAGCCAGTCTCTAAATCTCCTGAATTAAATTTATCATTTTGTTCATCTTACCTCTTCTGTTGCACAACATTTCATAATCCCCATTTTATATGTGACACTAAAGAACAGATTCAAAGCTACCTTTATCAACAGACTATATATGCAGGATGTCAGATAGTATACCGAAAACATGCTGTATCATCAATATGAGAAGCCTTGCCTTTTCCAATCATCTATCTCAAACGCTAAGCAAATTTTCATACACAAATGGAGAAGCTTGAAAAAAAGCAGCAAAGTTTTGTCCAGACCCTGTATGTGAAGCCTGGAGAATGCAAAGCTAGAAAACATCCTGCTGCTTTGTGGAAGAAAGTCAAGTTATTATGCGGGTGTGCTAGTGATTGGAATCCAAAACATTGGGGTTTTTCCTTTCTTTTTTTTTTTTTTTTCAGTCAGTCTAATAAAATAAATTGTTTATTCCTACATAACCCATCTCCATAGTTTTCTGGTAAACCTCTGTGGATACAATACTGCTACTATTATTCAATGTCTTTCTTCATTACAAAAAAGTGCCATCTCTGGGAAAACAAGAATGTGTAGTGATCAGACCATCAGCTAGTACTAGGTGCTCCAGGGAATAATAACATAACGAGTATCTCAACAAGAGCATATGAAAGGAGTTGCCCAGTACTAAATAATTCTCTCAATACTCAGAAAAGCTTGTTTCATCAAAAGAAAAAGACTTTTTTAGAGTATTTTAAAGTGAAAACATGGTGACTATGGGCTGGACTAACAGTGTCTAGAAAGATTAATTCAGATAAACAGAAGGAACTTGAGGAGCACAATTTTCTACCTTCTGTTTAAAAGGAAAAGCAGTAAGAAAGGGTGTAAGAAAAAGGTATTTTGTCCAAATGCTCAGCAGCTATACATGATTGTGACCCTCAACTGCATTTTTCAGAAGGAATGCATGACATCATGAAGGCTAAGATCTTAACGCTAGGTGATAGCAAAATTTCCCTTAAATACATCAATTTATGCACTACAAACAACTAGTGATGATATTGACGGATGATCAATGACGTTTTCACATCGTACAGAAATGACTTGGCTTGGTGAAGACATGTAACAGCTTCCTAGCATGTTGTCAAACAAATCCTGCCGCCAAAACCACAGGAAGACAACATTATGCAATCCCCAGTTCATCTCTAGGTTCTCTAGGTTAGCTGCTGCTACGGGCATGGCTCACAACACAAGGAATTTAAGTGGGTATCGGCTGTAGAGTGAAAGGAACTTTAGACTGCGCTCATTCACTGGTACTCACATGGCTCTCCCTAAGCAGGAAATCCCTAATTCTCACTCATATTCTTTTCAAAACAGTTACAACTGCTGCTTGACCACCTTTTAACCTCTGAAAGACCAAAAGCCAAACATTTTTACCAAAGGGAAAGATGACAAAAATCCTGAAACTACAGTAGAAGAGGAAACTCTCTTAAAACCTTCACTGAAACTGCTGTGGAGGGAGGAGAGAGAGAGATCATCCTGGGACAACCAATATAAAAGGAATAACAGGAACAGTGATTTATGTATATTGTCTGTCCTGGAAAATACTGAGTGACTGCGTAACAGTTCTTTTCAGCTTTTCTAGGGTGTCCTTGTCTAGGTAATATGCCAAGTGTACCCCTGGGCTTTCTAAGAAAGGAATTATGCACTAATCATGGAACTGCAACTTCTTGTGGTTTAGCAGAAAATATCACAAGCACTTAGATGACAACAGCTGGGATCATGTGTAAGTCACCATGGAAAAGCAGGCTTTTCATTAGCGTAACAGCACTAGGAAGGTGCTGGGACTGTCGTTTTGATACTGACGCAAGGACAGCAGGCAGCCACAGTCACACGGCAGTGGCAAGCCAGGCTAAAGGAGCTGCTGTTATCCTGCTCACCTCTGCCCTGGCCATGCTGGCTTTGGTTGTCTGTCTGATGACATGGTTGAAGAGTAATCTCAGAAAAAAGAAAGGAAAGAGTGATTCGTATCTAAATTCAGATTCCAACTGAACAAACACACACATTACGCTGCACAAATTGACACTGCAGTAGCCTAATCATCATACTTACCTTGGGTGGTCAGCTAGCAAGCCACCAGCTCAGCATCCCCCTTCCTAATCCTGTGAAATTTGTTCAGCTCACAGTTCGAAGCAGTGTTTGTGTACAATTCAAATCCACAAATGTGCTTTCCTTTTGCAGTATCTTAGGCCCCACTGCTAAACTGCCTCAGGAACTTTAACAAATGCATGTTATGAAATGGACTGACAGAAGAAGGAAACAAGATTTCCTATGTTATCTGGTCCCATCACCTGTTATGGCAGGAAAGCATGACAGTTCATAATCTTTATGAAATTATGCAAATTCTGTCTTAAAAAAAAAAAACAAACAAGAAAATTTGTGCCCACTGTTGCCATGGCAGTGTTAGTCTGATCCTCAAGGGCTGGGTTCTAGTTTCTAGTCGACATCTAATATCTAGTTCATCTCTGGTTTGTTTTTTTTTTTTTTTCGGTACTGACCATTTGATTTAGTAACCTACTGCCCTTCTTGTTGTTTCCCTTCCTGATGCATATATAAACTTTAAATATATATACCAGTCTGCAACCTTCTAGACTAAACAAGCTCCTTTAATCTCAAATTGCATGTCAGACTTTCATCTCTTGGCTATCCATGCAACCACTGCAGTGTCAAGTCATGCCCCCATCCCTTTTGGAAACACCCTGACTGGCAAGTAACCATAGCCCAAGAGGGAAGAAATCTTCTTTGCATTTCCCCATAAGGAAAGTCAGCCTTCAGGGTACATAAGGAAGGTATTTATATAGAAAGTGTATGGGCAAAAATAGGTGCATGGCACAGGAGGTGCTGGCAGTCAGTGGCAGTGCAGGAGGAGATGCTCACAATTGTAATTCTGTCATCCGACAGGATTATACCAATTAAAAGATGACAATAGCTGCAAGCAGATGGGCATTTCAAATACAAACATTTTCTCCAAAACTGGTAGCAGCAGCAACAGCTGTGCTGAAATGACAATGAGTCAGTGCACCAAGAAACACAGAAAGTATGTCGTCCTTCATGGACTGTCTTACACCTGCTCCTCTCAGACGGCCCGACACAATTTCTTACCCTCTAATTGTCTTCCAAGCTCAACCGACACTGAGCTAATGAGTGAATGATTAAGCACCAGCCCATGCTACTCTATGCCCTGGATACGATTACCAAAGTTACAGTGCCAAGCTAAACACTTGCAGCTCATTTCCTCTGCATGAAATGGCATCAGAAGGGAAAAATGAAACTGAGGCTGCTCACGCAACCACTTTGTTTACACGAGAGAAAGTTTCAGCAATTCAGTGGGGAACTCAGGGAGAAAATCTCTTCTCCCTTCATACCATGCTCTGACTCTTCGTGTTGGAGCAGTCAGCATCACTGCAGCCACAAAATCGGTCACCTCTCAGACTGACAGTTCCCTGTCACTGCCCTGCCAAAAGTTATTTCAGAATGCAACAAATATTCTCAAAAATACGGATCCAAGCCTCTCTGAACTGCGTGCCATATTCCTCATTCTGCTACGAGCCCCAGCCCCTGGCCCTACCAGCTCCATCCTTCCTCGCACCTCATTCCCTGCTGTGCCCTGATCCCTCTGCCAGCACCTCTTCTGCACGCCTGAGCATGGCTGGGGCACTGCTGGCACTATCTGCAGGCATTCAGAGGCTCTCTGCCAGGCTGATTTTGAGGCTGCACAGCCTTGTGAAGGTTTAAGAGAGGTCACCCCTGCATGGGTACATGGATCTCGGGGCTGCAGAACAGCACCTATTGGCACAAACTCTTTGCAGCTATGGCTGCAAAACTGGGTATGGAGGAAAACTTCTGCTCTTCTTTGTTCACTCAAGTCTCAGCCTCTCTCCTAAAACCTCTCATAAAGCCTACATCTAAGTCTCACACATGCCACTTTTGCACTACAATGGAAAGAGGGAAAATGGAAAGAAAAAGTCCCCCAGCAGCTCCAGCCACCAGCCACATGAAAATGTTCCTGTTCACCAGCTTGTCTGAGAAAGTTTACCAGCCATATGGCATGGTTTTTCATGGCTTTTATGTTACATTTGCTCTTTTCCGTAGGAGAAATACCTTACACATTTGTGCCAAATAAGGTGTAGCATGACAACATCTTTGGAGAAAAGCTGCCAGTTGAAACATTAGCATGAAATTAATCTGATTTTCCTTGCAGTAGGTAGATGTTGTACCCTTCTACAAAAATTACAGTTTCTAAATGCAATGTTTTCTTCATTTGGTTATGTCTGGTGACTGGGGACCAGCTCCACTCAATCCAAAAATTTTAGGAACTTGCAGTGTATTAGCCTCATCTCTCCTAAGTCCTTCATGACTTCTTCCCACCTTGTTTTGATATTTCATTTAATTGCAAAACTGTGTATTTTACTGCCTAAGTTCTGTCCTTCCAGCAGTGAACTCTCACAGCTAATGGTCTGTTCCCTGCTCAGGTCTTTGGAAGACAAGCTGTGACTTCGAAGGACATATTCAGGCACTGTATGCTCAGAAAAAGATCACTGCAGAAGCACTGGTGGATGAAGAATGGAAGATCCATGAATTCACCCCATGACATGTCTGCATATAGAAATACATGTCAAGAAGAAGAGATACATTGACAACACCATGATCCTGGTAGCTTGGTTTTCACAGAAGTAAAAAGCAGCAGGAGAAACACCAATATAATTCCAGCTGTGTCAAATTCTTACTTGTCATTTCAATTAATAAATATTTCATTTACTTTGGTCAAATATCCCTCCAGGTGTGTCAGGTATTTTATGCAGAGTTTTAATGAATGCTCAGCATTATCTTAGCCTGCCCTTGTCATTCCTTAATTTTTTATCAATTCACAGTCTTGTCCCATTTTAAAATCTCAGCAGCTACAACAGCCTCCCATCATGTGCAGAGCACTCAGCTGCCCCAGGGCACGCTCTTTTCCTCTTAATTCTCCAAACAATGCTTCTTTTCTTCTCCCTTTTAGCCCAATCTCTCTAAAAGCAGGGAAATTTTGTAACAGGATTTGTACAAATCCCCTCATTTTCTGGTAATTAATTACTTATAATAAAGCAACATTTATATATAAGCTATGAAAAGTTACTGCACTGCCTCTTGAACTCTTCTTACACTGAAAGCTTTCTAGTAAAAGACCTTCTCTGACAGTAAGTATGGGCACGTGTGCAGAGCCCGCTGCTCCCATCTGCTGACAGACTCTGTGAGACTGTCATACTAAATTCACCCACTTCCAGTGTTTCCAACATGCAGCACTATCTGAGTTTTCTTTATGGCGATGGAGGTCTTCCCTTCCTGGTGTTAACTGTGATTAATGAGTGTCTGCCCAGACCAGGCAGAGGCTGAGCTTGTCCCAGCTTTCTCTTAAGTCAGATGTCGCTGCTGGAGGGCACAATTAGGGGAAATAACCTTTGGGAGGGGAAGGGGGAGGCAGAAGGCTGCTTTGGTGCATATGCAGGTGTCTTTGAGTGCTCACCCCACACACACACACACACACACACACACACACAGAGTGATGTGTATGCCTGTACTGGTGCACAAGAATATATATTCCCGCCACGTGGACCCACAAGTGGATTTCTGGCGCATTGTTAACAGTAACTTCATGTTGCTTGCACAAAATGTCACTTTGCCCCTGCCAGGATGGATAAAGGCTGCTATTGTGTAAGCATCTCACTTAAGATATGGAGCATTTTCAAGGATGAAAGCACTCCAGTCATTGGAACCGCCTAGAAACCCAGCAGTGGGACTAATTCCCTGACTAATGCCATACTATGATGCCTTTCTGGAATCACTTGTTACATGCTGCTTTTTTTGCCCACACTGATTAGCCACCATGCACTAAGACAAAATACCTGCTACTGGTATTGAACTCACAGCCGTATGGTTATTACACCAGCTCCTCCATCCATCTGGCTGGGTGGGCTGTATGGATATGAGGAGTGGCTATGCATTACACAGCCATTAATGCTCCTCTGGCTCAAGACACTGAGACCAGTTGTGCCTTTCATAGAGGTCTGTTATGTCTTGAAATGTCTTAAGAACACGTGTGAAGAGAGATGTTGAAAAATGAGTCTAAAATCCCAGATTCAGTTCAAGATACTGCTTCTGTCCATTCAATAGTTTCAGGCTGAGGTATGACACTGTTTGCAGACTTGCAGCTGCTATTCACAGTGAGGGGCATAACACAAAGAGAATGAAGTTGTGCTAGGTTAGAGCCATTTAGACAGAGAGATTGATCTAACCCATCTTCCACAGAAACCACATACATGCAGATAAGATCCACACTTGATGATGCTATGGAGCTAACCCTTGTGCTTGGAGAATGCCTACACTTGACCTCAAGGTGTTTTTTAAGGTGTAAGAATAAACAAATGCTGAAGTATCAATCCATGAAAGTCAAGAGACTTGCAGCTGATCATTCGGGTACACTCACTTGAAACCAAACACATGCATTTTAAAATCTGGTAGCTAGTACAATAATCACTGAGCACAGCTACAGAATGAGGTAAATATGAGTGTTTTAATGTAGTTTTCAATTGAAAGGCTGCCAACAAGAGAAAAAAGTCACTTCACTGATTTCTCTTCCTTAATCCTGAATGCAGCATTGTAGTTTTGTGAGTTGCTCCTACATGCCTTCAATCTAGATCAGAGACACTTCTGCCCTCCTGCAGAGGGAGAGGGGGCTGCATGCTCCTACTGTTGTCAAGGAAAGCAAAACACCAAGAGTTGCTACCTCGTGTAATTTGCAAAGGACAGCTAAGGACAGGTGAGAGTCAAAGCTGTGTGGAAACAATGTTTGACTAACTGCAGCACCTTTGGATGTAACCAGCCACAGTGCTGGCTGTGAGTGGCAGCCCACCTCTTGAGAGTCAAAAGCAACATTAGAAGGAAACCCTGACACTCTGATTAGCATTGTTTAAGAGTGCCTTGTTAAGCCAGAAAGGAAGCGGACATTTGGTTTCTAAGGAGCACCACCAAACAAAATACCGTCTAAACAAGATAAATGTAGCAGTCTGAGCAAGTTTCTCGGCATGTAACTCCACCTAGGAATTTCTCTTGCGAAATTGGTCTCTCCAGTGCCTCCAGACCCATCTACTGGGAGAGACCCAGCTTGAGGGACACGCTTTTACTTCTATACGGCTTATGTGACTGAGCTTTGTGGAGGTGTGTGTAAATCTGTGCTCCACTAAAGCCTGCACACCGGGCTCTTACACACAGATGGTGCCAGCACCAGACTCTGCAAGCCTAGACAGGGCAGCGTGACTTTGGAGGGAGAGAGCCTCTCCCTCCATGGGGTTCATCTGAAGAGCCCTTCATCTGAAGAACCCCCCAGAGCTCCACGGGCACTGTTCCAGGGTGCTGGGTGGAACGCAGCACAAAGGTGTGCCAAGCCCACCCAAAGGCCATCCTGAAGGCACAGCAACACTTCCACACCCTCTTTCCCCACCCACTGCTGTTCCCTGCCTGGAAGTCACGGGCTTTCCTCCACACTCCCTAGACACTGCTTCCAGTAAGGTATTCTTCACATGAAGCGTGTCTTGTTAGTGCTGCTGCACATGTGCCTGGGAGAAATGAATCCTTTTTGTTGCTTAACAGTTCTCTGGTGGAAGCAGATCCTCTGAAATGAGGTTTAATAACTAAGTCAGGTTACCCATGCCAGCCTGTGAACAGGACAGCAAGCAGCAAGGAACCACCTGCATCTCTAGAGACATTACCTGACTGACACCATATTCTCTCTCTGAGACCACAGAACCATTTAGGTTGGAAAACACCTCTAAGACCATTGAGTCCAGTCATTAACCCAACACTGCCAAGTGCACCATTAAACCATGTTCTTAAGTGCTATTTCCCAGCTTTTGATGTTTCCTCAATGGCTTCTCCCCTATTTTAGGAAACAAGCCCCTTTCTGAGGGACCATCCAACCACATTTTATGTATGCTAAAAGCTTCAGACAGAAATCTTGTCCAAACTGTATTTGTGTTTCCATCTGTATTTATTCTTTAAGAGTTGTGGCTTGTTTTTAATGGAGCTTTTACTCCTGTGCTTTTTGTATCAAGCGCAGCAAAGGAAATTTAAGGTTACTGCAAGGCTTCTTTGTGTAGTTAATTGAAACACGTTTCAATTACAGTCAGGCAGTAACATGTCTGCCTTCAAATGTGCTGGAGAGAAAAAGCAAGAAATGGAAGTACATGAAACAAAGTCACTGTTTGAACCTCTCTTGGAGCACTTCTCCATGGCCGTCATGTCTCACTTATGTCCTTATTTCTAGTAGGTTAAGCATGGAAATCTTCCTGGGAAGAAAGGCTGCAAGAATGGCTCCTCGAGTGCTTTCTCTTAGGTTAATATCTTATTCCATGGCAGAACCATTTCAAGGGAATATGATGCTGTGGATGTGGTGGTGACATCTTTCTCTGCATCCCTGTGGCAGCCCCAATTAAAGAATGGAAGAAGAGGGAAGAAGCTCAAACTTGAGCAAGTACCACAGATGTGTAGGAGTCAAAAGGGAACACACACAGCAACTTCCCTTCAGAGATGAAGGCTGATACAGAGACTGTAAAAGTGTACAAGCAGGAAAACAGGGAGCAAGATGACTAATTAAGATACAGCATTCGTAACATTCAGTTTCAACATCAAATTTATTTGGTATGTAGCTGTCACTAAGGTATTAAAGAACACCAGACAACTGGAGAGAAGCACTTGCCATTGTGCAATTTAAGTTAAAACCAAACAGAAAATGGGGAACATATTCCACTTTATGTTTTCTTGTCTGAACTGTACCTATTTGTGAATTTAGAAGTTTTTCTGACAGACATTTTGGAGTATCCTGGTTGTTTGTGGATGCCTGAGAGTGGAAACGGCTCAAGAGACTTACATGAGCTGACAAAAAGGCTGAGCATATCCACACTCAGATGGGGCACTGCCCAAATGACTGGAACAAAGAGGACATGTTGCTCACAGAGCAGGCTCAGCAGACAAAGTCAATGTCTTTAAGATGGTTCATTCACTGGGGAGAGTGGGGCAGGATGTGTTTTGATCATATCCTTTTCTGTACGGTGGCTAATGAGCTGTACATGAATAAAGGCAGTGTCCTGTGCAAGCTGCTCTGTGGTTAAGGATGGCCTTGGGGCATCATGCTACACAGGGCAGGGACTCGTGTGAAATGCTTTACAAGCACCTCAGCCACCTGCTTAGGAGGGGCAGTTACTTCAAATTGTAAAGTATGGACAAATAAGTCCTCCAATTCTTCCTATTTATCACATCGTTGTTAACTCTTCACAACTTGCTTATCAGGATGAAGGACTTGGGCAGCACCTGACACATTCTCACAAGGGAATGATAAAGAGTATTATCACTCCATGTTGAGCATAAGCACGTCTGTTGGTGAGTCAAAAGGAAAGCTATTCTATTTCACTCTAAAGGACAATTTTAACAAAGAAATGTTCGCACAAGGGGACAACTGGTTATTTGTACTGCACGAAGGTGCGGGACTCTGTCCTGTGTTTACAGACAGCAGCTGGAGGTGCTGGAAGGCAAGTTCCATTGCCAGCAAGCACAGGGATTTGTCCCAACTTAAGCAGGAATGTCTGGGTGTATCTGATGTGACAGACACCCATTTGAGGGAGAAACACAAAACGCTGTGCTGTGTCCTCGGACTCCCAACCAAGCCTGCTGATAGCCTGTAAGCCCCTCCCCATTTTTCTCATTCTTTGATGCTCTCCCAATCACGACAATTAATCCCTCCAATTTCACTGGCCTTTTCTGACTGCTTAGGCAGAGATCTCCCCGTCAGACATAAGGGATGCTGTTTGCTGTATTTTAGAAGTACGATGAGAGCAATTCTTTTCCAAAGCACCAATATCGGTCAGTTTTGCCTAACCGATGAGTCACAGGTTATCTCATTGCAACTGCGTGCAGAACTTCACGTGATGTCAGTGGGCGCAAAGCAAAGGCACTGCTGAGATGTTAAGCATTTTTGCTAAATCCTCAGCCCATTTTACACAGGAGAAACAGGCAAAGGCAATATGAATTCCTGAGCATCTGTGGCAGTCTTGGGGAACGTCCACACCGTGTATTTTCCATATGAAATGAATACCTGAAGCACGATTCTAAACACCATGCCTGAAGATCAGTGAGAAAATGCAGGAGTGGATCCAAGTAGCGGTCCTGTCTCCCCTTGCCTACATCCTTTCAGAGGTCAAGTACTGGGGGATGCTTGTTTGTTAGTGTTGTTAAAGGTCAGAACGAAGGTCCATCCATGTTAAATAGCAGCACAGACACTTGGTTTGCTGTCTAGGTTTGTCGTTCCTCCCCACACCACATCCTCATGTTAAACTAAGCTAAATTTTCCCCAGAGCATCCCCAAAGTGAACCCTCCCTTGATCTACAGGCGTACGACTGACCTGTGTGACAGCCTCTGAGATCAAGAGAAAGCAGGGAAACATTTTTAAAGTGTGATTAAGATATTTTAATAGGTTAATAAAAAGCAATGTTATTTCACACAAGGGCTGTCCTAACTGACAAATGTTCTACTATTCTCTGCTGTTATGCTGCATTTTACCTTTGGCATCCTCTGTGATTCCTAAAACTCCATTAAAAGAATTAAATAGGCATACATTAGTTGTATGAGTCAAAAAGGACATTTTTCATGTGCTTTTAAGGAAAAAAGAATATGTTGGTTTTTGTTTAAAAAAGTAGTATTCTATGGAAAAATTGGTATGAAAACAGAAGAAAACATTATTGAAAAATTACACAAAGTAATGTTATTAGAAAAAAGTTCTTACTTAAAAGAGCAACCACATAAATACCTGTGACTTTGTTTATATTACACTCATTCATGAGCACAGCACAAAATCTAGGAAAAGGATTGATCTTGAGACTTCTTACTTTGAACACACAGAACAGTAAGACTAAAATGACGTGACTCTACAGAAAAACCAATGCATAGTTAGGATTTTGAATCTGTTAAGAAGGCTAAATAACAAGGTTCACACTTGCTCACATACTCACAGATGTGCTAGGAAAATATTTTCTGGTTTGGTTTTCTTGTCTTGGGTCATATCAATATAATATGTAGATTGAAGAAAACTTCATCTAATTTTCTCTGCCCCACTTCCAATCCTTTTCTTGGCAACACTGCCTTAGGAAAAGCAGGTAACTCTAAGTCCAAAATGACAGGAGAGATCTTCTGCCTGTCCTTGAAGTGCACTGCTGATCTTTCCTGCCTGTTTGAGTGTTTTCATCCACTGTTTTTCAAGATGAAACTGACAGTGGCATGAAACAACTGGCTGACTCTTTTCCTTTATCCTTATTTTCCTTCTTGTTCATTTTACAATTTATGTCTGCCTTAGACCATTCACTTTGATGATGGTGTGTCTGCTTCAAGGATAACAGCACTTGGAACTGCAAGGGAAGCAGAAGTGAGGGACTGAAACACAGCACCACCTCCCAGTGAATGGGGGCAGACAGGAACAGTCTAGATATTTAAGTCTCAGAAGAACATTCACAAGAATGCACTGATCTGTGTTCCTCAACATGTCTCCCTTTCTTTGAAGGTGCTTTCAACAAGGTACAGGTAATCAAGGAGTCTCTGAAAGTTCCATGCTGTTATTTAACTATCTTCAGTAAGTGATTTTATTAATTCTTCTAGTGGACTTACATTCAAATACTTTACCTGGAGGGAGGTGAACTATCTTCTAACATACTTTTAAATCTTGCCTAACAAGGGGCACATCCTGCTCGCCTGACCAGGAGCTCAGCTGCTACTTGTACTAGCTCATATGCAGATACTTTTAAATAACTCCTTCCCATAGGATGATGAGATAAGGAAAGCATTTGCTCCCTAATTTTCTGTGCAATTATTTTCAAGAGAAAGGTGCTTTTGTAAATGTGTAAATGAATCACAATCTTCAAATGCAAAAAGAGAACAAAGGCTAAAATGAAAGGCTGGCTGTGATCTTGCTGCCTTGTCTGAAAACTTCTCTGGAGAAGGCCATCCTCTATGAATTAAAAGTCTGATAATTCTGATAGGCTTTTTTTGGTCTCACTTAGCTTCTTCCAGAGTTACGAACACTAGAGTTAAAATAAGTAGTATCTATCTCTATATTGGTATCTCTATATCAATATACACACACACACACACATAGACAATGAGAAGAAAGCTAAAGATGCTCATGGAAGAAATTCCAAAGGATTAAAAGGTTGCATCAGGCCATCTATAGAATCTTCCACTTCTTCATTGCTTGAGCCCTCTGACAACAACTGGAAGTATTTTTACAATTTGTAATATTTCAGTGTCTGATTGGCAGCATCGTTCTTGCCTGTCTGATCTTCACAAGATATGGGAAAAAGAGCTAAAACTTATACTCTAAATATGGAAACCCTATGTTTAACCTGGTGTTACCCAGCTTCAGCTAATTTCTTTTTGGATGGAACACTGCCAGCAAGCTGGCCTCTTCACGGACCTGTCCAGTGCTCCTGGAGTCTATTCCAGTACACATCTTTCTGGAACAAGCATCCAGAGGAGGCCCAGTGTACCATCCCCAATCTGTAAAAAGCATTGCTCCCCCCAGCCCATCAGGTCTCCCTTTAGATGACTGAATTTGCTTGACAGAGATTACATCTATTTAGCTTGACGTGTCTTGCACTGCTTAAGCTATAATTTTACCATGAATCTCAGTTGTGGCAGCTCTTTTCTTGTCCTCTTAGACCCTTTTAGCACTTTATGTATGTCATGGTGCTTCTCACACATTGAACAATTCTCCAATGAACTACCATAGTCCAAATCCTCTTCACTTTAAAAGCTCCTGTAAATTTTCAACAATTCCTGCCATAATAGTTCCTCACTTTGCCAAAGCAATGAGCAACCAAACCCTCTTCTACAAAGGCCATTTGAAGCAAAGATACGTGTCTCTGGTGTTTCTGCCTGTCCTGTATGAACCTTTAGCGTTGGTACACAGGGCATGGTGTTAACACACATTCTCCAGTGTTCTAGGATGCAGCTGCAGTGTACCTATGCACCACACAAACAATACAAAATATAACCTTTAGCCTCAGTTGGCCCTAAGCCCTCCCCACTTACCAGCCCAGAACAGTATCCATCACAAAGCACACGCTTTGGCATGCAAAGGAAATACATATTTGCTCCTACAAAAAAGGACATCTAAATTTTTGTTATGTGGCAGTTACATGGCAGGGTGTGATCCTTTTGTGACCAACAAACAGAGCAACTAAGAAAACATGCTCCACATGAAGAGTCCAAACTTGTGCAAAAAAGTGCAGGAGGTTTTGTCTTCAAGGTCACCTCAGTGAGAAAAATACGCTGTATGTTCCTAACCAGATATAAAATCTCCTGCAAAGACATATGCTTTAAGCATGCCTTAAATTAGAGGAATCTTTGTGTGCATCAGGACTATTTCATTAACACCCTGAAATCAACTGTGTGTAAATGCCAGTGGTCTGTATGGGCAAGCTGGGGCCTCCAAACCTAAAGTATGCTAATAGAAGCTGAGAATGTTATACGCAAAAGCAGAACATAACCCAGAAGGTGTAAAGGTAATTTTATGGGATAAAATCAGGTTTATAATATTAAAAATGTACAACCAAATGATTAATGGAAAACCCAAAGGCAAAACATTTTGTCTTGACCTATTTTTGTTCTTAAACATGTTTCAAGAACGGTTTCTGCCTGTATCTTTCAGTAATTTAGAGGTCTCAGCCATATGCCATAGCTCTGGGTCTTCTACCTCAAAGAACAATACAAAATGTGCATGACAGGACTTGTGCTGACAGTACCCCAACAGCAATACCCACCTCTAAATGGTGTATAATGCTGTGCTTTAACAAAGCTTTCCCCTGAATTCAGTAAGACAGAGGTAATGAGCAGGATTTATCTTGGAAGTCTGTATCATTGCCTAACATGATGATAACACTTTGCTGCTGAATTTTGCTCTATAAGCACACCTAAAATCCTCAGTACATGTTACCTGTTTGCCCTATGTGACAAGTTGCCCTCAGTTCATATATACTTGAATCAAGAGCATGGTTTGTTTTTATCTGTTTGAGGTTCACTTACAACCAGAGGACAAATTAGTATTTCACTAAAAGAATGCAAAGAAGGTTAAAAATACTTCATGCACACAAGTGCATAAAAAGTTCAAGACTGCTTTTATTTCCACCTGTTGTCAATGGCTTTGCAGAGTTTTTCCCTTTCCAGTTTTGCAGTCACGACTCCTCAGTCTCCTCACGTTATGCTGAAGGCTCTTCAAGAGCTGAAGGGCAGATACAGAGTAGTTACCTTGGGGCCCTCGGGTATATTAGATGCCAAACCCATCTTTTCTAAACCTGCAACAAAAAGGCTGTGCATCACATCTCTAGGGGTCTCCCACTGCATAGGAGCTCTCTGGGGCTGCAGTGGGAATGACCATGCTGTGTCCCACTCTTTGCAAGCACCAAGAGACATCAGCAAGCTCATATATAGTCTGTTGTAGTACGCAGTTAATCGGCCACTTTGGTCAGCGACTCTCCTTGCTTGGGTCAGATTCCGCAGGAGATGACGCTGGCTTAATTGCAGCCACACATAATTACAACAGCATGCCAAGCTGGCCAAAAGCAAACTTTCTGCTTCAGTGTCTCTTCTGTATCTGTGAGTTTTCTGTGAACACCAACCATGCCATTAACCACAGCAGAGAGATGATGATAAAAATCCCCCAGTTGGAGACGAAGGATTTCCATCACTGCAAGTGTCTAAACACGCTGCGACGCAAGTCTCTCTTGCTTGATTAGTAAGAACAGGTTTGCAGGTGGAACTGCAGGAAAATGAGGCATGGCGCAGCAATGACTGATATTCTCCTTCCATCAAGGAAGGAATTTATGTTTTTTAATCACTGTCTGGCATTTTGTTTAAGGAGGTATAGGGAATTTAGATTAGTAAGACTGTTAACAGCATGGGGAATAGTCACAGTAATGATAGATATAAAACCCCTTCAATCTTACTATTCTCCAACCTACAAAAGACATCTAGTTAGCAAAGGTTTTAATTTTGGTTTTGCTATTGAATGAGAATTGGGATACACAAAAGAAAATTTGATTTTACTTTCACAAAGACTCATAGATGAGATTTTAGTTTTTGAAATTCAAAACTTAAGTATCTCTCATCTTTCTTCCTCCCTAACCAAGCTCTTGAAGTTGATGAGGTTCAGACAGACTTGTTTTTACTTACTTCACTATCAAAGTAATTTACAAGTATTTGAGATTTCTGACTGGGATGCTGCTATACAAGCAAATCACATTGTCAAGCACTGTACTTCTTAACTGTGCCAGACTCCAAGTAAAAAAGCCACCTGAGATAAGTATTTCTTGATTTATTTAATCTGTAGCTAGTAAAATAACTATGTTCCAGAAAACATGCTGTTTTTAAGTCCTAACTTTATCAAAAACCAAAAAACAAATCAAAACAAAAAGATGACAAGCTGTGCAGGAAGAGAGCAAACTGTTTTGTGTTTCCACAATACAAAACACATTTCTTTGAGCTTCACAAAAGCATAATATAATTTCCGTTGATAGGCTTTATCTTGCATTTTCCCATATATGTAAGCTGATTTTTTCCCTTTTATCTAATAAAACGTATTTTTAAAGCTTAGAACAGTATTCTTTCTGTGAATTGGAGCTGAACAATGTACACAAGTGGCATACAGTACCATAAAGGCACATAGTAATAACAACAAAGTACCCAGAGAAAGGCAACAGGTGATATTGTGGTTCCTGTGGAGTTGATGCAGTATGTGCCATTAACTGATGATTAATTAGAGTGAGGGCTTTGCCTCCTGTTTCTGTTGGTCTCCAGGGCTGTGCAGCAGGGCAGAGACAAAAGAGCCACTAAGCAGGAAGCTGAGAAGGTTCCTCCAGCTCCAGACTCACCTATTTCTTCCCTCTCTTCCTCTTCAAAATGGAGTGATGATATTTTTAGCAGGGGAAGGTGGAGGGGGGAAGGGAAAAAATCCCATGTTATTTTCCTTTTAAAACGCACTTTCTAAGCACTCAGTCCTGAAGTTCACACTCACAACTTCACATAAACAGACATGTAAGTCCAGGGGACTGGAATGAGAGGCTCAGGCTTTACACAGATTTGCCTTTAGTCTGGGACTGAGAAGATATCCTAGCATTAAAGTTCTCCTAAATAGCAAAGATCATTAGCTTTAGTTTTAATTTCTTCCTTCATCAATGGCTATAGTACAGTCCTCACTATATTTACTTGCCTTTATCTTCTCTCATAAAAGGCACATCAATATGGAGAAGGGTCTCTCAATCTCAGACATTTTTGGAGTAGAACTGTGATAGAATTGTGCCTTGCTAATAATCCTCAAATCTATTTTCTTGCAGCACTGTAAATGGAACAGCATCCTATTGGTATGAGGGGAGTTTGCAACAAAAGCAGGATCTACCCTCTGGGATTCATATGTTCTCGCTTTAATTAAAAAGAAATCCCATTAAAATTTGCCATTGCCACAAGTGAATCAAATTAACTTAAAAGAATTAGAAGATGGGAACAAAACTGGTTTTTATGAAGCAAAAATGGCAGCTTAAATCTGTATACTTTTAAGAGCATAAATTAAAACTTAGGATTTTGAAGTATTTTGCTCAGGTCTCAGGAAATCCACTGAAGTGGTGGTGTAACCTTGAGTAATGCTGTGCCCACTAAATCCACCTCAGGGAGAGGAATGCTGCTTATTTTTACATAGAGTTTACGCAAACTGCACACATGCTAATAATGGTCATAAAATTTTTACTTCAGATGCAGAAACTGTTTAAATATTTACTTCCTTAAAAAGAAAATCAAACCCCAAACACAGCAACAAACCCAAAAGCAAAATGGAATTGTTCTACTTACAAATGAAATCACATTTGGGGCATCTTTGTTTTAAAGCTTCCAGTAACTGAGGCAAGATGTGTTTGCTTTCCATTTCCTACTTATAAAGGAATATAGGTCTGACCTACTGCTGCAGACGATCTTTGCAAGGGTGTACGGTTGAACTAGGTGAAAGATGGCAGACGATTAGACACAGATTAGGTTCTCAATGGCTTTGCTGATTGCTCAGTCTTTGTTTCACCTGTGGCTGAGGAGCCGAAGAGATTGCAGAGAGGGAGAAGGAAAGGACAGATGGATGGCCAGGCCCTGCTTTGGTTAGGAAGAGGCAGTAGGCCTGGAAGGAGAACATTGCACAAGCAACACAGCTCCTCTAGTTTTAGAGGAGCATCCAACAGTCCCATCGGGGTGTAAACCTCTGCACTATCTGGGGCAAAGGTGTGAACTATTCCAGTAAGTGAAATGGAGAATGCAGATGTGTCACAGGGGAGGAAGGCTCACTTCCCACTCAGCCCACTCCAGCCCATCCCCAGTGGCCATCAGGGATGTGGGAGAAGACTCGCTGGATTCCCAGGGAGCACAGCCCAGCATGAGGTCATCAAGAGGCTGTCTGGCAAGAAGCTATCTCCCAGGTCTGAGGGCAAACTCACACTTATGTTGGACATGTCTGCACAGAGTTTCAGCTCCCTGGCCACTGGTTCCTTGCTCGTTCCATCAGTTGCTTTGCTAGTTGTGCGACGACAACTTAATTGAGCAATGACTCGACAGCCACATCTTCAGTGCAGAAAACAGTATTAGCTTAATTAAGCAACAAATTACTAAACCAGATGAAAGCTATGACAGCAGTCCAAACTCTGTTGCATTATCAAACAGCTGAATAAGCTTCCCCCTAACTTTTGTCACAGGAGAGAGAAGACATAGCAGGGGTGGAGGCTGTGGGCATAACCTCTTCCTTTGCATTCATGGAAGTGGCTATTTGGAGTGGGAAGATGCTGTTTTCACCATGGCGAGATGAAAGCCTCTGGTTGTGGTTTTTGACTTGGCTCTGGATTTTGCCAGCTCAAATGTCAACCCTGGTTATATTTCTACACCCTTCTTGAAACTCTTACACATCATGACCACGGTTTCATTTCTCCTCACTCTGCTCACATAACCAAACAATTGACAGCTAGCACTTATTTCCAAAATTTGCTGGTTTCTTCCAGCGAGGAAAAAGGCACACGTGAGCACTCACACTGCCATACTGCAACCATGCCTCCAGCTGTTAGGCTTCCTCACAGACACTCCTCCCTAGATATTGGTCTACATTCAGTTATCTATTGTGGCCACTGCCATGCTCAGCTATGTCTCCCATAGCTCTTTGGGCTAGACTTTCCTGCAGGCAGAGCAGATGACTTCCAGGATGAACCTGCCACCATCTTTAAAAAGATGAGCACACCAAAAGGAGTTAAAAGAACCTACACCATGCAGCATATACATAGGGAGTGATTTGGGAACACAGAAAAGAAAGCCAAGTAGGAGAGCATGCTATCTCTGGTTTTTGAAGGATGCAAAACTTCTTTCACTTTTTTTTTTTTTTTTTTTTTTTTAAACCTATGCAAACTATTGTACCTTAATACACCACTGAAAATGAGCAAATGCTGGCTGTAAGCCTTGGTACCAACTCACTTTAGGAAGCAGCAGGCTGCAGGCCTCTCAATCTGCTCCTCCCTCTCCTATCCATGCACTCTGAAATTTCGTACGTTAGGAAAACTCCCAACCACTTGGAAAAAAACACAAAGTATGAATCACCTGCTCTCACCTCCCCTGGGATTTCTGGTTTTACATTCTTATTCCTGAATTTATTCATGGTCAAGACCAGGTGAAACAGACTCATGAGTGCCTCCCTTACAGAGTACAGAGGATAAAAACCAAAATTCTGGCAGAACAATGGTTTTCCATGTGGATGATTGCTGCTGCTGCTGAATTAATGACAAAATATGTTGTTTATGTTACATCTGCTTCTCTCAGTGCCTTAGCAAGGTTGCTGCTCGAATTTGGGTGACAGGGCTGTATGCTGACTGAAGTAATTTCAACACAACCAGCAGCAAAATTTAACACAAATTAATCCTCATTATAAATGGCAAAGAATCCTGTGTGCTCCACAAGATCCAGAGAGTGCTTGAAGTGAGAAGTGGCATGCTTGCAAACTTAGAAAGGAATGACAAAGCAGGAAAAGGATCCTGGTTGGTTATCAGAGCAGTATCTCTGTTAATGGAACACCTTGACTCTTTCCTTTATGGCCTTGCATAAAGGCAGCACAGTCTGGAGCATTAAGGAGGGAGAGAGCAAAGAACAGAGGGCCTGCTCCTGCTTGCCAGAAGACACAATCACAGTCCTATGAACAGCCAACGAAACATGTATAATCACTCATTAACAGATTAGGAGATGTATATGATGCTTTTTGTAGGGAATGGATTATGGACCATCTGTTGATCCATTTCACCCTGGAAAGCATATGTGAGCATTTCTGATGGGTGTAAAGCTGGACAGTGTGCTCAGGCTGCATTCCTTTGACTGCCTTTCTTCTCATGGAGACACAGTTCATCTGGGGTCTGTGACATTCCCTCCCATCCTGTGCAAGTCATTTTTCATTGCTATCAGCTATCCCTTGGCTGCCTGAAGAGACAAAAGCTGCTTGTGGGAGAAAGTGTGATCTTCAGTCCCAAGGATTGAAACTGGGCAGTGTTGGACCTGAGGGGTAAGCTTTCAATGTGCACAGAAGCCTAGGGAAGAATGACCTCAGCCAAGATGTTATTTCCTGCCTTCTGCAGACTAAGAACCAACAGTAGCAAAGCTCATTTTGAGAGGAGCTAACAACTCATTGCTCTCTTTCAAAATGGACTTGAACAAGAAAGTGCTTATTTTCTGCTAATGCCTTTCTCCTAGACCTTCTCTTCCCCTCTGTCAGCCAGTGGTTCACGTCTTCCTCTACACTGCTCTTTCAGTGACACTCTAGTTTTAAGCAGTGTGTGTAGGAGAGTTAATTCAGACTCAGAGACCTCAGGCAGCTTGCTAAGCTTGCTAGCTAGCTTGCTAGCTGCCTAAGCAAAGATTATATTAGCTTTACAGCAGCACTGACAGATTTGACTTATATTAGCAACAAAAATGCTGCCACATGAAGCTGTAGGGTGTATACGGTAAGAAATCGGTGTAGAAGTGAGCAACAGAAGATAATTACCCCATTAGAAAGATTCCAAGTTAATGGTCAGGTCAAATTGAGGTTTTATTACATATGGATTCTGACCACAATGTTCTTTACCAACTGAACTAGGAAGAACAATTTGAAATTCAAGTGAACACAAACTCAGATCTGATTTCAAGGAGAATTTCCATCTGGAAAAATTGTGAAGAACTACTGACAAGTAATGGAGGTATCAAGGGCTGGTAAGATTGCAAGGTGGAAAATGTGTGCGCGACAATGGTGAAATTTCTAAACAGCTGAGAAGTAAATCTAATAGGATTTGAAGTTGCAGATAAAAAGCCTTAAGTTTCAAGGCAAGTGACACTCCATTTGAGTAGAATCCTCTCCATCACTGCCTTATTCCCCTAATCAAGCTCACTGCCAAAATCTACATGTTTACAACTCCTTACTGATTCAAAGTTGTGTTGTTCACTGCTGTGCCTCAGGGAAATTCAGTCACTTGTGCAGTGCTGTCCCACATATTTTCCATTTAATTTCTGTTGTCAGATGTCAACCTTTAAGATTTTTTTCCCCTGTACGTTCAACAGTGTCCCAGTTACACATCACCAGGGAAATTTCAAAAATTTTCCAGTGAGGTGTCTTAATTGACTTAAAAACATAAGGGTCATATAACACAACACTTTCTCCTCACTTTAGATTTTTATATATATAAGAATTATAATAAGAATTATTATTCCTATAAACTTGATGAGCCTTATTTTTGATCTAGAGTACCAGCAGATTGATCAAAAGCAGAATGGCCCTAATCAGATGTTAGACCTCCATCCTCCCTCAGCAGTTTCAGCTTCCTACCTTAAATCAGTCATGCCACCTGTAGGGAAATGGCAATTAAATCAACCTGAAATCAACAGAAAACTGTTCTTGTTGGCTTCACTGTTCCTGCATAGCATTCACTGCCTTTCAAGACTGTTGGGAACTATTCCAGAGTATGACATATCATGGACACAGTTAGTTAGGCAATTCTTCTTTAGTATGAAACAGACTTTAAAGAATATGTTAAAATGAGTATTAAATCAAGGAAACTATAAATGCTGATAACCAAATATTTAGCATATACAACCTTTTCCAACTACATGAGTGTTTTGAAGACCCAGCAAAATCGTGTACCATGCACATATGCTTTCAAATAAAAAATACTCCTCTGGATTCCTTCAATTAAAAAGAACCATTGGTACTCAACAGCAGGAACTAAGATATTAATTGAGTTGTATGCACACAGCTGTATGAAGAGAGTTGCACTGATATGGACACCCTTTGCAAATCTGCTTCATGCGGTCTGCTTTATCAAGATGATGACCTGACATGGAAGTCATATGTGTGGGAAAAGCCAAAAGCCATTCACATTTTGTGATAATTATCCTCTAACAAGGAAATTACAGGGAATTTACTTTCAAATTAAGTAAGTCTCCATCTACTGGAACCCCTTCCAAACTGTTCTCGCAGAATCTTCTGAGTCTGATTCAGCCTCAAAATTGCCTTGCTTCACCACATAGTCTATTTCAGTTGAACTGTTGAGCTGCATTTGGCTGGGGCAGAATTAACTTTCTTCACAGTGGCTGGTTTGGGGCTGTGTTTTGGATTTGTGCTGAGCACAGGGTTGATAATACAGAGATGTTTTTGTTATTGCTGGGCAGGGCTTACACAGAGCCAAGGCCTTTTCTGCTGTTCGTGCTGCCACAGTGGTGAGGGCGTTGGGAGGAGACACAGCTGGGACAGGTGACCCCAACTGACCACAGGGATATTCCAGACCATCTGACATCATGGTCAGTACATAAAGCTGGGAGGAAGAACGAGGAAGGAGGGGAGTATTTGGAGTAATAGCGTTTGTCTGTCCAAGGAACTGTTATGCATAATGGGGCTCTCTGCTCCTGGAGATGGCTGAACACCTGCCTACCATGGGAAACAGTAAAATAATTCCTTGTTTTGTTTTGCTTTGCTTGTGTGTGCGGCTTTTGTTTTCTTTACTGAACAGTTTTGACCTCAATCCATGAGTCTTCCAGCTCTTACCCTTTCCATTCACTCCTCAGCCCTGCTGGTGGGGCCAGTGAGTGGCTGCGTGGTGCCTGATTGCTGGCTGAGGTTACACCATGACATACGCAAATAAGTTAACTCAAATACACCAATTTGAGAAAACAGCATATATAAAAAAGGCTAACTTTTGGTTGTTTCTACTCACATATGTTCATATTTTCCTAAGATACAAGTGATGTCCTACAACTTCTATACTAAAACCAACATCTAAAACTTAATGTGCCATATTTCTTTAAACTCCTCTTCAACAGATCAGAGCATCTGGTAGACAGCAGACATGCTTTATGAAAGCCTAAGAACCAAGTACAAGGTAGTGTTAAGTCATTTGCTATCCATGTGCCTCACGTGAAAGCTTGCCCTACCACAGTTCCACTTAAACTAGAAAAAAACCCTTAAACTCCCATTTTGCTTTGATTATCACTACATTTGGTGACAGAGCCACAGTCCAGGCTAACAAAATGAAGGGCTTTGGATCTCACTCTTCCTGCTTATGTCATCCGTGAGTCTTTCACTGTAAGCCAAAAATAAGGGGGCAGGTGACTACTGTCCCATGAGTCAGTGCAGATGTGGCACACCACATTCTCCCCACCCATGTCAACTCAGGCTGCATGAGTAAAGCTAGCAATTAAGAATATAAAACAATTATTCTTCCTGACATCATCCCAGCCCCAGACCATAAGAGCTTCCTTTCACCTTGCCTCTGCCTCACTGTTTTCCTCCAGCCATTCCCCAGGTCTCATCTTGTGACAGTTTTGGGGTAGAATAATACAAGTCCAGAACCACCCAAAAGCCTACATACTTAAAACTATGAATACTTCTTTCACCAGGAGCCAAGAAATACCTAATTCTACCACTGTAAAAGTCTGAATAAGCAATAAGCAGTATGCTTGATCCTCCCGTGCTGCAGTAGGAAAAAAAAAAGCTGCAAACCTTTGAAGACTTCTTTTATCTTCTGGGACGGGCTGGTCCCATAGACAGAGATGGAGCTGACTTTTAAAAATATAGCCACAAAAGTAAGAGTTAACCGAGGAGGCTTCAGTTAAGGATCTACCCCACATTTTACATCTTTCTGTTCTTCATGCGTGGAGGAGGAGGTGACTTGTTACCTAGAGTTAAACCAAGACTTGTAGAAACTTCAGCCTGTCAATCACAACCATTGAAAATATTTTAGCTTTGAACTTTACTGGAACTAGTATGCAGAGACAAGGTAGTTTTGTTCCTTGGTAGTACTTGTGAGCTCTGTGGAGTTTATCAGCAGCAATGCTGTCTACTGAGTAATGAGCTCTATCTGATGTCTTTATTCTCTATTTTGTCTACTTGAGATTTTAGGACAGAAACTGTATCTTATAACAGGTTTATATAATTACTTAAATCCAATTTCCAATCTTAATTAGGGATGTAACAATGAACTATTAATAATATTCAGAGCAGCATTAATCTATCCCTGCTCTTTCACTTGAATGTTAACAGGAACTAGACCATCAGGGAAATAAATTAAAGACAATTTGAGTTTTGAGAGAAATGGCAGGAAAAGAGCTCGGGATCTGCATTGCTGCAATAGCTTGTGTCTATGGAAGATCCCAGGGAATATGGAAAAGGTGGGATGGTGAGCCTACTTACAGTCTGATAAAGTAAAATACACACACAGGACATCGGAGGACTCACACCCTGATGCTGAACAAGTGTTTCAACAAAAGTGACTTCAACACAAACTAAAAGAGGGTAATGTCAAACCCTAGTTTAGGCATCTTGCCTGGTAAGTACAAAAATGGAACATACCCTACCCCCTTACCACCCTTAAAAAGCATTTTCCCATTCTCTCAATAGCAGTCAGGCTGGATCAGAAATGAACTCTTGCACCAGGTTCAGATGCCAATGATACTTAGTTACAAAGCCTCTAGTAAAAAGTCAGAATGCTCAATACATAATTGCTACTGACTAACAAAACCAAGCTGTAGTCATGCTCCTCTGAAAAAACTCCACAACTTTGCTCTGTGTGGCTTCACTGTTTTGCCAGTGCAAACTCGTCCATCTGCTGGAATAATTATCAAACTGTTTCATAGAGAGTGCCATAACAGAGATTTCATTCTCACTGAACTGTAAAGTTAACCCAGGGAATCTCTGAACCTTCAGAAAGGGATGTCTTTTGTGAAAATTAACTGAACTGACTATGCTTTAAATTAAAAACAAATCAGGAACTAATTTTTCAATTCTGCAAGAAACCGAAACCTTTAGAGTGTATCTTTAAAAGTTTTCACTAAGATCACACAATAATATCCTGAGGAAAACTAGAGCAACTTTTTTTTCCCTCTCAACAATATCAGTTTACAGCTGAACAACAGAAGGGTGGAGGAGGAAATTCCTTTATTCTCACCTTCCAAAATAAAGTTCCTTCTCAGCAAGCTTAGTACAATGAGTTTGTCATCAATTGTTTGCAGGAAACATCTCACATTTTTTCCCTCTATGCAATAGGTTTAATCACAGAAGGTTGACTTAATTTTATAAAGAAAACAAGGCAAAGGAAAGGCAAAAGCTATAATCACATAAAAAATCAGAAATCCCATCAATCTCAGTAAAAGAACCCACACAACGCTCACAGGAGATCCAAGCAATGTATAAACACAAGACCAGAGCACCACAAGGAAGAAGAAAATAACACCACATGGGCAGCATTCCCACTTTATATTGGGACTAACCAGAGTTCGTAAATACCTTTTTAATTTTGTTTGTTTAAATGTCTTGTGAATAAACTGCTTAGTCTGCAGCAACAATACTGCAACTGGCAAGAATAAAAATTTAAGAGCAAAAATTAAACCTTTACTCTTAGTAATTTCTTTAAGAGGTTTTCTAGGTTTTCTCTAGTGAAAAGTTATTTCTGATGCAGCTCCACTGATGGAGTACAAGGCAACTGCTGCTCTTCCGTGGAAAGCTCTGATCTTTCTTTGAAAAAAATCACCAGTAATGCAGTAACACACAGCTGTTTGAGAAGGTTATATTCTAGAAGGAAACAGAAAAATATGGATGAATTGTGCTTTTTGGCTTTTCAAATCAACCCCTGTATAAGGCTGTGTCACCCTGGGGATCTACTCCCCCAAACCAGGGCACTGCTCCTGGTGCATCCTCTGGAAAGGGGAAGCAGCAGTCTGGGAAGAGACCAGCAGTAAGATGTAGCCTTCAAGGTCTCCTCCTGGCTTCCTGTTCTGGAGCAGGGTTATGCATGCCGTGTACACCTATCTGAGGCTGAAAATGCAGATACTGGAGAGTATCAGCAAAGTGAAAAGGCTTGCCTGGTAAGGTAACTGCATTCCAGGAAGGCCTTTGTAAATGTAGGCAACATCTTAGGAGCAAAAATATAATTCAGTCAAGCTGCCCAAGGTACAATGTGAACAGTGAATCAGACTGAAGGACTGTCAAGGTGACAAGGATCAAACCTTTTACTCTGTCACACCACCAGATCTGTATGAACTCTCCAGCAGCTCAGGCAGTGACGGACACTCGCTGGTGCCCAGGTGGCAGGAGAACTCGGTTCAGCTGACAAGGTTCTCCTGGGTGCTCCCACCACTACTGACATACATCATACTCCTTTTTAAACACACAGCTCTATGTGAGAAAGAAACTGACAGTATCAGTTGAACACTCAGACCTCTCCCCTGAAGAAAATGACTCAGCCTTCCCCTCAACCTCACACAAATCAATGACCAGAGCTGGAAGGAGCAAGGATATGTATGCTTTACTCTTATTTAGGCTCTCGACACCCAGTGCCAACAAACACTTAAAAAAAATCCGTCACGTAACACCAAAAGAAGAGAAGCAAACATGAAGCAGGCTAAAGGTGGAGGCACGACACAGGTTGCCCTGCAGAAAAAAAACCCCAGAAATTCAGAAGTTAGACAGACATTGCAAAGGCAACCCAGACTGGAAAACACAAGAGTTGCCCCCTCCCACTGAACAAGGGTCTGAGCCAACACCGTTGCCCTGGACAAGCAGACTTGCTTAGTCAGTCCCCTGAACAGAGCTGCCTGCTCCAGAGCAAGGATGTTAACCACCATCTCCTTCCCATCATAGACCTCAGAAGAACCAGGATCCTGCCCCACCACTCCCAGGACACCTATTTTTTGCTGTTACCCTTTTAACAGGCAAACAGAAGAAACTCCGGCAACACTGTCGCAGACTGTGGGAAATACTGATAGAGATTAATAACATATTTCTGTTATTTGTGTTTGTTAGCACAGAGGAAAATCATAGGGTCTTCTCCTGCCAATCCACGTCCATTTGCATTAACTGAAAGCTTGGGCCTTGGGTTTGATGAATTTGGGTTTGGAGGAAGGATAGCTTATTTCAGAGCTTTTCAGAGAAGGCTATAAGCCACAGCATCTGAACAAGAACAAAAGACGCAGAGAAGTCATTCTTTCAGACTCATCTGGTCTTTACAATACACTCTGAATCTAAATATTTTAGTTAGTTTTTAACTCTGCAGCCCAGGAAACATTTTAAAACTTTGAAGATTAAAAAAAAAAAAAAAAAAGTACAGTTAACAAGCCCAAATTTGTTATCAGTGAAGCTGCTGTATAGTTAAATAAAAGATGATTTATTAACTCCTGAAAGCTGCAGCAGATAAAACTTTGGTTTTAGTTGCAATATTTTTCCTGTCATCTATGGTAAGCTCCATATCAAGCCCACATAATCCAAGTAAATACGAATTAACTAGAAAATTTCAAATGTTGTTCAACAGCATGAATTAACTGATGTCCAGCAACAGAATATACATAAAAAAATCTGTTTCACCAAACCAATGCAAACTGTATCACCCAGCATCTAGTCCCAAATGTGAAATGCAAAAAAGCAGCAGAGACCTGTTTCCATACTGCTCAGCTACTTAAAGTGCCCGAGTTCCTGCCTGACTAGGAGGAACCTGAGAAATTTTGTGATCATGACCCTCCACAGTGCAGGTCCATTGTTGCTGGAGCTCACCGCCGTGTTCTTGAGGAATGAAATGGTCAAGTCACTGTAAAATCTTGGCACCATGCCTAGCAAAGTGAAGTTTTCCTGCTGTGAAACTGGGTCCCCTTTTCTTCTTTAAAAAAGTCAGACACACTATTTCAAACTCACATTTGCCACAATAAAAACCGCAAGTCCTTCAGTGTCTCCTTTTTTCATTTCTTCCCCTCCCTTTTGCCTCCAAAGGAAATTATTCATTAGATCCAGCAGCTAGAAAGATAATTTAAATGGCATGATGCATTTCCCAATGCAGCTGCACTCTGGCAGATAACTGATGCCAATGGGATATTGGGCAAAGCACACATGTACATATATGCCTTTTAACCACAGAGTCAGTCCCCATCCATAAAATACCACTGTGTCCTGCTGCTACAATTCTACTAAAATTACAAGTCCTCGCCACTTAAGAATGCACAGCCAAAGAGCTGGTAAGTACCTGCAGAGGAAATTTGGCACTTTGGTGTTCAGATGTTTACTGCTGACTCTCCCAATCTGGACCAGCAGTTGCATATGTGCCTGGAAAAGACAAACCCTCAAAAAGCAGGTGTGAGCAGTGAACCCTGGCCTGATTCATGTTTTCTGCAGAAGTGTCAGCACCTGCAGTGAGTGGAACATTGAAGAACCAATTCTTTGCACAAAACTGAGTGAGGCTCAGCCTGAGCCCAACCCTGCTGTTCTTCAGAGCTCGTGCACTGTAGCATGAGTGCTGTCCATGTGTCATAAGCTGGCACAGAGGAAAAGATGGCATAGGTTAGACTAGTAGAAGTGCTTTAGTCTTTAATTATCTCAGATCCACTGCCTCTGCAGATGAACACTCCTGGCCAGTGCAACTTTGCCACAGCTTTAAATGCCATCTTGCTCTCAATTTACTGAATACTGGCGTAAGTAACCTCCTCTCACTCTCTTTCTTTCACACTCACCACCATTTTAATAGGAACCGAGCAGTTGATGTGACAAAACTTACGTATTCTTTTTTTCTTTTTTGCCTCTGGTTTTCTTACCAGTATCTAACATGACGACAGACACACTCACATGTTACCATCTGCACCTGCAGGATTCCAGTTTTATTTTCCTTTCTGCAGAAACATGTCCCAAAGGCATGGAAAGGGGAATGCTTAGAAATATCATGTACATGCTCCTCTGCCCCCAAGGACCTACACCCCAGGCAGCTGGTGATCAGTTGGTAATATCCCGTTGGAAAGTCCCTTTTTTGACAGTTCACTCTGCCAAGAACTTAGGGAGTTGGCTTCATTTCTCTTCAGAGCTTGGATAATACAGAGTCTTGGAGCATGCAAGAGAACAGTCCTATCATCCTTTTCTTCCAGAAAGAAAACAGGTTTCCAGCAGGACACAGTTTAATACAAACCCTATCCAGCTCGCCACAGCGAAATCACATCCCTCATTCAGGCCAGCAAGATACACTGACTTGCCAGAGTCAACAAGAACAGTAGGCAAGGCATGCCCGACAGCTGAACTTCTGAGTTTTCCACACATCCCACCAGAACCAGAGAAGAATAAAGCAATTTTGCTGTTGAACTGTTGCTGCTATACAGATGAAATCCCTGAATAATGGAGAAGCCTGGGGAATGAGTGACAGGCAGAACAGCCTAAAAACATTTTATTCAGAGCAGAAGTTCATTTGATAATGACATCTGACAAAAAGACAAGAGCAAGGAACTTCCCCACAAGAAACATTAATTCTATTGCTGTCTCTCCTTTTTAGCACACTTCATTCTGAAAGACTGAGCTAGTTTGGCTCAGTCATCAAATATTAGTTGGAATACAACTCTACTGCTGGCCTCCCGCACCGAGCCCCAAGAAATAAGCAAAAACTCTCTGGAATTAACTGCCACTCAAAGCTAAATTCTGAGAAGTCCTCCTTATGTGCTGATCTTATCACAAACTGGCTTCAGGACTGTCTAAATATGCCAGTAGCTGTTGTCAGCTTTCCAGTGACAACGCCAAATGTGATATTTTTTCCCCTAAGGGTGATCCTCCTAGAAATTTCAAAATTACCTGAGCTATCTCTAAGTTAATTAGATGGAAAGAGATTTTTCAAGAGGTTTAAGGGCTTAAAATATATCCCAAAATGCCAGAAATGTCAACTAATTAAACATATTTTTAATTTGAAGCGAGAACTCTTCGCTAGAAGTCTGTCAATACACACTCTGAGCTGCTGTGCCATGCCACTACTGTTCTCATTAAACAAGTTGATAAGCACATTTTATACATCAAAATGAGCATAAACCTGGGCCTTACAAATGTCTCACTTCAGAAAACCAAGCAGGCAACAGGACACAGGTGTCCAGAGCGCCCATCAAAAATGCTGTTAAAAGGTTTAATTTTCAGAAAGTGAATGGGCACTTCTTTAGTCTATGTTGGTTCCTCTTTTAAAGCACATTTCAAATTTAAAAGAACTCCCCAAAAGTGTGGCTGGTGCTCTCCTTCTTCAGAGCTTCTGTTCACCAGAGATTCAGAGGGGACTTACATGGATTTGAGAATCAGAGAGGAAGAACAGGCTTTCACTGGCAATAATGTAAGAGGAAGCTAATATGTCTCTGACATGTTTAAATTAAACTAAGCCAGGAACTGAAACAGAAGAGCATAAGTGAAAATACATGTTATAACGTAGTGATGGAAGCATTGTGGAGACTGGCAATATCAAATGGATGCAGGACAGGCTCAGGCACCTATCAAATCAAAGAACAGCATCTAAAGCCAGCACAGGTTCTTTTGTGCTACTCTTTAGATCTAACTAAATGATCAAAACGGTTGGTTTGATTAAGCTAGTTTCCAGTGATACACTGAGCAGTGTATTCAATATATCCACTGCTTTCACAACAGAAAAATATAGAATTGTCATACATAGTTTTACCATAGTTGTTCTAAGGGCCTTTTCCAAACTAAATGAATATATGACTCTAAAAAACCACCAAAAATACGCAAGCAAATGGAACAGTCAGACCACAACTTTGGCTCAATTTCTCTTTTTAATGATCGCAACCATCAGCAGGAGCAAGGAACAGTGAAGAACTGGATCAGTCTCTGCTCTGCCAAGCTCAGCCACACACCATGCCAGAACGATGCTGCTGTGAACCCGCTCAGGTGTGTCCCTGTCTCAGCCACACGCTGGGAACAGTTGAAACAGCATGGTGTCAGGCCTGAATGTATTTGAACTCTCATGGATACATTTCCTACTAATACACCTGGTCCTCCAGATCTTTTGGATATCCTTCCAGATATTTTGGCCATAGTCATCCTCTCCTAAGTGCGAGCAAGCTGTGCCAGTAAAATATGTCTTGAAAACATAGGGACAGTTAGAATATCAAACCAAGGCACAAACCACAACGGTTTGTTCACCTTGCATATACTTCGTTTTAAAATCAGGTTAAATGGCTCTCTGGGTTTATTGATAGCAGTTCCCACACCTGCATGTGGGTTCTCAAGAGCACTGCCAGCAAAAACCTCTTCTTGTGCTCTCTCTTGGGGCAGGATAGCAGCTAATAGGGAACTCTAAAATTGGAAATAAATGACCTATTTCTGAGGAAAGCTGATAGAATAATATTTAAAGGTTTGAGATTGGCTTCATACTGTCTTCCTTACAAGGCTACAGGAGTACTGTGATACACTCCCAACAGAACTGAATTAGAGAGACAAAAGGTCTGTACAAACCAATTCACCAACTTTAACAAAAACAATCTTTACTTCTTTACTTGTGCAAGCTTTATTAACATATGTATGTCTATTTAATTAGTTTGCCAGTAGAGTTTGGGGCAGGATGCTAATACAGGTGCAAATTTCATCTGATTCCTATTTCTGGTCTGTCATCTTCCTGAAACCTGCCCTAGAAGAACTATTAAAAAAAAAAAAAAAAAAAA
>VZSE01009686.1:171123-222931 GCA_013398275.1 Promerops cafer
GGGGAGGGGAGGGAGCCGAGACCGGGGGGGCCGAGCCCCGTCGAGAAGGAAAGGAACGCGGCCCCGCGGCTCGCCTGCGGGCAGTGCACAGGGCGGGAGCTTCACTTTGCCGCCAGCTCCGGGGGTTTCCAAGCCGCGGGTTTCGGTCTGTTTGGGTTTTTTTTTTAGTTTTGGTTTGATTTTCATTATTGGTGTAGTTTGGGGTTTTTTTTTGTTGTTTGTTTTTTTTGGGGGGGGTGGGGTGGTTTTGTTGTTTTGGTTTTTTTTTAAATCGGTAATACTACTGTTCTGGGCTTCTTCAATGTTGCCTTGAACCCAAATATGCTTGCAACGATTCCCATTGATCTGCTATCCTTCCTGTGAAGAAGCTCTGCCTTATATTTTTGGTTTCAATACGAACTTAATTATCCCGTCAGCTCCTGTGCTGGAGATGAGGAGCAGCTAACCCTTTCTTTGAGCTGGAGATGGGGAACAATTAACTCTCTCTTAGACCTGCTCATGGGTTTGTAGATCTCCACCGTAATCTCTGTACATCATTACATTTCCTGACTGAAGAGCTGTAGGTTGCTCTCATGGGGACCTTTGTCCACAGACTGTTCTGTATCTGTTACCATCCTTGATGCACTCCTGAGCACCACCACAGATCTAAATTTGAGTTGAAGAAATATGTGATCAAATTTAATATGTGATCAAACCATGGATTCATGCAGTGGCACAATGATGTTTTTCCTTGACAATACTTCATGAGGAACTTTTGAGCACAGGAGGTGATGTTTCTATGGTCTGTCATAACCCAAGATTTTACTCATGCCAGCTCAGAGCACACCATTTTGATGACTATTTGTCCATGTGTGTTATTTTACATTTACCTATACTGGATTTCTGATACTGAACATTAAAGTCTCATAATGTCCAGGTATAATTCTTCACAATCTTTCCTCTTATTACTGCCAAATAAATGCATTTTTATGAACTTTGCTATTTGACTCCATTCCTAGGTAAGGCATGAGTACGTTGAACAGCACACGTTGCAGCACTGACCCTTGCAGAACTCTACATCATCCAGCACCTCCCTCCATTGTGAGAACTGGTGATTTATTCCTGTACTTTGAATTTTATCTTCTAAGCAATTACTGAGCTATACCAGGGCTTTCCCTCTTGTTGTTTTCTCTGCTTAGTCTCCTTAAAAGCCTTTGTCACGAACCTTTTAGACACCGGGGCTGATATGGAAATTAGATCACCCTTATCCACGTTTTTGTTGACCTTTTCAGAGACCTCCAAAAGGTTTGTTTGAGGCAGGACTTTACAGCAGCAATGTTGACTCTTCTCAGATAGATTGCATTAAGTGTCCTTTAGTTCTAAACCAATTAGCATCTCTGTATTTGGACAGTACAGGCATGAGGTTTGCAAACTAGCTCTCCAGTCCTCATTGAAGTTTAGTGTCACATTTTCCACGCTCCACTCTTCAGTTGCTGGTGTTTTAAATGGGAGGTTACATGCTGCTATTGATAATTCAGCTGCTGCATTCTCTTTTGGGATCTCAAGGACACAGATGCTCACACAGAGGCATGGATGCTACCTGAACGCTGTGTGATAATGAAAATAGTTTATAATAAAAGCTAATGGTATGAGGAAACTGAGGCATACAAATATAAGTGCAGACATGTAAGCTGGTGCTACTAATGTAAGTAAAAAGCTATCCTAATAATCAACTACATTTCGCCACAACCCTCCTTGCAAATGTATGTGTCTGAAAGCACATGGGAGTATGGTACAGACGAAACCCCACCAAGGTCTCTGACCCAGGGAAATGTCTGCCATTCTCCATACTGGCAGCCATCTCTTTTCTCTTTTTCAGACTTTGCCGTAAATTCTCTGGACAAAGGATGGGCTTTTTAATGAACATTTTTTACTTGCCACTAGCACGGGGCACAGGAAGGAGGAAGAGAGATCAGCTCAGAACAGTGGTGTTTCAGCTTCACCATCTACGAATGTGCCTGGGAATGTCTGCAATGCAGTTATCTGCCCAAAGACAGGACTCCTAGCCTTTGTCCTTCTAGGATAAGATGCTAGAACCACAGTACATCCTCATTCAGCCTGTTTGCAGAGAGCAGGCAGGGAGCACAGGAAAGCTGCACCTGTGCATGGACATGCATTGTGCATCCTGCCCACCATCCTGCCCTGCAGGCGTAAGAGACTGTACTCCCACAGATAGGCATGCCATCCAAATTGCAACAAGGGGATGTGGAGGAAAAGGGAAAAGGAGCATGGGGGTTGCATCCTTTTTGTATGTTTCACAGGTCTGACCACCCTTTATTTGGTTTTTAGGAACTTCAGCTGCTAGAAACAGAATAAGGCAGTTATCGGAAGGGAGGAAGGGAAATAAATTAGTGATTTTTGCTTGTGAAAACTTTCAGAACCATACTGAAAGGTCTCCTCCAGGCTTCAGAATGATAATTAAAATAAACGTTGTCAAGTCTCATGCTTTCTAAAGGCCCCAAGTTTTGGAGACTGGCAGTACTGGACTGTGGAAAAAAATCTGTGGAAACCAACGATGTTACACTGTCAAAGGGGGAATTTCAGAGTTCCTCTTCCTGGGTTCACACCCCTCTATTTTATTGTTCCAGCAATTACCTGCTGCCCCTTTCTTGCTTTCTGGACTCATACAAGATTGGACTGATGCATGTGACTGCAGCACAGATTTTCTTCCATTAGGTAAAGCAATATCCCAAATGAGACTGATGCAGTTTGTTAATACTCTGTAATTTTTTTTACAGCATTACAGAGAGATTCAGGTAGGGGGAAGGAGCAAATAATCTTTGCCAAAGTGCAGTCTTCCCTTATTTTAACTCTAATGTTAAAATACCTTTACCTAAATAATGAATTGCAAGATCAGTTGGTATTGTCCTAAAACTCTGAAAGGAGGAAGAATATAAAGATAGCTGCATTAATCAAATATTTGTCAAGAAAAATAGTTATTTTTAAGACTCACATGACAGTTCCTCATTTGCCATTCTGTTTCAGGCCTGCTTTATGTACTTGTGAACTGAAAAGTTATTATCCCCAGTATCACCTCATTCTTCCTCCAATGACTGACCAATTAACATCCCAAGACTGTGCTGAACATGTTGGAAAAATTGACAAAATCAGGTCCTGAGATTAATGTGGAGCCATGGAGAACAGCAAGGAACTGCGACTGTGTATCTGAACTTCTACTTGCAGGGCACTGCAAAACTGAGGATGTTTTCCTCCATCTGCAGCCCGTGGACATGAGGACTAGTGCCACTGAAGTCAGTGGCAATGGCAGATGCTCAACATCTCTGACAACTGGGCCACGTGCTTATGTGAGACCTTGTTATTATACAAAAAGGCTCTTATTCCTGCTCTTTTTATCTCTGCCATATAAACTGACCTAGTTTACAATCTGCCTCTACAGATGTGTGCAGAAGGAGGATGGAACCATTGCCAACAAAGAGTGCCTGGAGTTAGAAAGGGGAAGAGACACAGGGTGGATCAGGATGAGGAGAGGAGATAAAGAGAAGGAAGTAAAAGACAAAGATGTTTGGAGGAGAGGAGAGAGAAACAGGGAGAGAAAAGAGTGAAGCTGTATCAGTATCTGCTGCTCCTCCTTTATCCAGGAGACAGAGGACTTAGAGTCTTTGCTTTTGGACCCTGCCAATATAGAGGAGCCTGGTTTCAGCGAGGCAGATTTTTTTACTGTTATGCAGTGAACCTTCAAATGGAGAATAATTCAAAGAGGATACCTCTTCCTATTATGAATTTTTTCAGGCTGCTGTTTACAACCCAGCACATTATTCATGTTCTGTATGAACTCTAAAAGATGCTGAGAGCAATGCAGAACAAAGAAAGGAGGGAAAATACTGTGGTAATGATGCTGAATATGCCAGGCACTTTTATAACATTTAATAAATGAAATGCAGTCCTGAAAAGTGATGCTTGATATGGTAGCCTCCACATTGAATTCTACTGAATATGAAAAATGAGTTTTGCTTGGGATGCACATTTTTAAGTGTCTTAGACTGGCTGTCAGAAATTTTGTGATTAGATTAATTTTCCTTTTCTTGTGGTTCTGGTTATTTCTCTGACTGCAGAAAAACATGGAGATGAGCTGCATGAGGGAATGCACCAACTTGTAATGATGTGTGAGATGAAAATGGTACTTCAGTGTATTCTCTGTGCATTTATAAAGCTAATGAATGCAGAGATCCACCAGTCAGTTAGCAGAAGAGCTGTAGGAAGTTTAGAGGTCACGTTCATAAATGCTTTATATTCAGTGCAGGGATGAAATGTTGTGAATTACAGAGGCAGGGAGCTGCTGGTAGAGAACTGAGTGGAGATCCTGTTCTATTCCTGTCATTGCTGTTGAGTTGTGGTGTGACTGAAGGCAAGTCACTTTCCCTTATTTGTCTATATGACTTGATGAGTTTTAGGATAGGGACTGCAGGTTAGTGGCAAAACGTCACAGGACCTCAGCTGTGGTTAGGGAGTTCAAATAGAAAAAGTTCATACATAGAATGAACTTAAAAATTCCTTTCTAGTTATTCACCTGACTAACAGGCTCATTTACACACATCTATTATGTGGTGAAATAGCTTGGCAAGATCTCTATCAGCCACTCACTACATGAGTAATCTCATTGGGTTAAATGTGACTCCTTGAGTGAGTAATGTTTTAGTATTGGTTCCATAAACTGTCTGAGTCACCATCAGCTTACAAACTAGGTGAGCAACCTTGCAAGCACTTACACACAGTGTAGTGTATTTTACTGCAAGCAATTCTGTCACAGGAGTAATACCCAGCAGTAACTGTTTCTGTCATCTACACCCACGTGAAGAAGTTACTCTGTTCTGCAGTTGAAAAACCAGCCAAGTTTCACTGGCATCATGTTCTCTTCAATGCACGGGATCTGTTAGTTTCCCTTCACAAGAAATCCAAAGAAGCATTCAGTACCTGTGGTATTCTAAGGAAAAGAATGTATTTTATTGCAGCTTTCAGGAATGCCACTGCATAATCAACTCATGGATCTCCCTCCTTGAGGAAAATGCAGTCATTGCAAATCTGGAGCTGTAAAGTTTCACTTAAAAGTTCTTTACAGAACTTTGTTTCTTCTTGCTCCAGCTAATGTTTCTGCTTTGATTCCTCCTGCCTTATCTTTGTCTCATTGTACTCTCGTCCACAATAGCCCCTGTTTCTTTCCCCTATTGTGAGTTTTGTGACTCCTTTCAGTCTGCTCCTTTTCCTAAGGGGAGAAAAAAAATCCCATTCAGTAGTATCCTTCTTTTATTCTACAAACCCCTCTTTCAACTCTGCTTCATCAATAACACCAACACAAGGCAGTCCTCAAAGATGTTTTGCCATGTCCAGCTTTCCTGATTGAGCCTGATTATCCTTAGGCCAGTAAGTGAATCTCTATATATTTTTCAAATAACTGTCTCCATGGAAGAGCCATATAAATATAGCACTACTTGTTACCACAGCATTACCTATTCTGCATTTATATCAACTGGTGGGGCATGATAAACATTGACTACAGTACTTCAACAAATATCTACAGTTCCATATTGTTCCTGCAATAGAGCGGGCATAGCAAAAAAGATTTAAAGAGCAGTCATTATTTTAGAAATAGGGAACCTCTGTAACTCTTCTATACAATACTTGAATAGCATATTCTCACAAAAAGCATTTGTTTGTGAACTAAAGAGCTTGATCCAAAGCCCAGTGGAGACTCTTCCAATGCATTCAATAAGCTTTGGATTAAGTCCTTCCTGAGGAACAGATGCAGGCTTTTATTCGCTACCAGTGGAACAATAAAAACAACAAGAGAAAGAATAAAGTTGTCTGCAGAGAATAAAGCAGTGTTGTCCTGCAACAGCTTAAATACATTAGGCTCTATAGTTAAAAGAAAGTACTGTAGAATTGCTTGTGTAGGCAATTCACAAAATGTACAGTCCAGAAATGTTTAAGTATCTATGCATAAACACCCATACATAGTGTATTTCACTGATTATTCAAATTTGTAGTATTTGCAAAAACTGACTTATAACAGTAAATATAAATAAATTATAAATTCCAGTAGTTCAAGCAAAGATAACACAGAAATAATTTGTTGCTGTTAATGATCAAAACTGTGATGGAAGAAGGAGCTGTAAGTTTTTTTAATGCCATAGCTCTTAGAGGAATCCAAAATGTTTACTGAGACCTGAATTTGAGATAGGCTTTCCTTTAGTAAGTTTATCTCATTCAACATAGTGATTTCTTATCTGGCCCATGATGTTATCCAAATGCAAGCAATAATGGGTGCTGATGTGCAGAGACCTCTCCTGCCCCTGCAGGAAAAACTGGGGCCAGAGTCACCCCAGGAAAAAGGAGTCTGATAAGGGAGATAAGCAACTGTGGGAGATACAGGAGGGGGGACTAAAGTAAAAGTGACAGGAAACATGAGGAACAATTAGCAGAAATTGAGAAATTGAGAATTGAGCAGAAACTAAGCTTTAGCAGAAACTAAGTGGTGTGGGAATCTGGGACTTGCAGCAGAGAAAAAATATGAAGAGAATGTCACCAGGGGCTTTCAATAGACTTGTGTAGATCTTGTGAAGAAATCTAGTGATAAAGACTGAAAAGTATGTTAGAGAGTGAAAAGTATGTTTTTGAAACAGCTGCATGGATTTATGTAGAAAGTAAAAAATTGGAAAAGAAGCCTGATTAGAATAGATTGCAGTCATAGCAAAAAAAGACTTTCATAATGAATATGTGGAGAGAGACAAGGTGGATTTTGAAAGAACTGTTAGTGGAATTTGAGGAACTGCTACTGTCTGGGGCAAGAAAATGTGATGAGCAGTAAAGGACATTGCACGAAACTTTAACCAGGAAAGGAAAAAGAGAATCAAAAGCTGACAACTAATACTACACCAAGCTACTTCTATAATTATTAAAAATAATAACATTTAAACTTTACCTGTTCATATTGCTATGTTCCTAGTCTTTTCAGCTCACAAGTAGCAGCCTCCAAAACATTTCAGTTTTCTTAAATTCTGTACATCTAATTGCTAGGCAAAGCCAACACAGTAGTTAATTCTCTTCCAAACATGAACTAAATGGAGAAAGGCACATTTTGTCATGACATCTTTTCCTGGAGCATTACCACCGATGTGCTCTAACAATAAAGAAGAGAAATCCTTCTGCCTTTGCTTTTATTCCCACATGGGGAACCCTGTTAGCCTCCAGGGACTGAAATCCCTACTACACAGAACATCAGGACCTTCTTCCCTTACTCCTAATATTTTTACCTTTATGTTGTTACAGTCTTAGTGAATGGTCCTGCTAATTCTTGATACCTTTCAATCTTCTGAGTTTTGCACATTGAAGTGCTAATCTTCAGCAGTTAAGCTGCCTTCTCAACAGGCTTTACCAGGCCATCGAAAGAGAAAGGCTGGATGCTTATCGCTTCTAGCACTATTGCAGTGGTGTTAAATGCCTCCAACTGGAATCTGTCATCTGCTGCAGAGTGGATGGCAACACTAGAAACGACTGAGAAAACCAAGACTACCTAAATGTTCTCAGAAAGTCAGAGACAAGTGGATAATATTTCAAAGAAGCGGATAATAGTTTCAAGGAAAAAAATCTTTGTCTCATGACTATGTTTTTTCCCCTCAAATAACAGTATCATTGTTTCCTAAAGTCGTGTCTTTTTCTTGAATTAGAAAGGGAACAGGCCCAATGACAAAACCTATGGTGAGCTGCAGGACTGGCTGTCCCTGCAATAAGCTGAAGTCCTAGCTTCACTGTGTTTTCTGATCATCAGAACTGCAATCAGGCAAAATGAAGCTGTAATAAGACGATACAAGAACCTGGTAATGGGTCTGCTGATTAAATAAACACAGTATTCTGTATGGAAATCCAGCTCTGCACTACAAAACTGATGTACATTTTAATGTCTAACTCACTGTTGGAGCAGGCAATCTTATTTGTCTTGGGGTATGGAGGTAGAGGGGCATGTTTTACTCAGGCCCCACAGCTTGACACTGTTGTTACTCAG
Organism: Promerops cafer; assembly: GCA_013398275.1. Classification (NCBI taxonomy): domain Eukaryota; kingdom Metazoa; phylum Chordata; class Aves; order Passeriformes; family Nectariniidae; genus Promerops; species Promerops cafer. The sequence continues at coordinate 179,180 of VZSE01009686.1, forward strand.
CTTAGACAGCTTCCATGCAGAGTCACAAAAATGAAATTACAATGCCAGGGGTCAAACATAATGTTTGATCACTTTGAATGACTGACAAATCTCTGGTTTCCCTGTGCAATGTTGCCTGCCTCCATGATGATACAAAGATGCACTCGAGAGCAATTAGCAGAAATAACTGGAAATGAACTCTTAGCTGTGTGCTGTGACATGTGGTTCAGTAACTCAGATGAATCCTCCTCTCCATCACCCTGCCCAGCTCTGCTGACTTCAGCATGAGGTAAGCTTTGGACAGGACCAGGGATGGACAGTGCAGCCTGGGAAAGCAGAGATGAGAGCGGGCAGGAGCCAGCTGGGGAAAGCATCAGCTGCAGAAAATAAACTATTTTGCTCTTTGAAGTTGGCTTGTACCTTGTCTCGGTGTTTTGCTACATACTGTGAATGAATTTCAGCAGTACCTGATCGTGGTGGGCATAATAGTGAGATATATCTGAAACTGTCTGAAGAGTCAGGAAGAAGAGGGGGGATATAAGGCCATGCGAGCTTATACTTTGAAAGATCCCAAACATCCCAGACGACAGGGATTTTTGCTGTCTGGCCTCACAATCCTCAGATACTTGTACTGTGCAGAAAAAGCATTTCCATTATAAACTGATCCAGAGTGCTGAAAATATGAAAGCCTCCCCTATTTTGAGTTATCTAGTTTTCATCGAGAGTTTTCGTCGAAAGTTTTCATCGAGAACACATTTATGGCAGCAGGACTAGAGGGAGGATGAAGGGAAGGGGCATATCCTAGATCTGCTTGAATTGTTTGTTTGTTGGTTTGTTTATTTGTTTGTTTGTTTGTTTGTTTTTAAGCAGCTGCACAGTGAAATTAATTATTTTTTCCATAAATTCCTGGACTCCCTTAGGTTCTTTGGTGAGATAATATTTTATAATACCAATGAAAAAGAAAATTAATGTTCTATATTTCTGATAAAATGCGACACCAAAATATTAGCACTGAAAGACAAATTCAGCCTACTGCTGAGCTTTTCCATGGTCCTAAAGGTTTTGTTGAAATTAGAAGTTGTTCACCAAGATAATCTCTCAATCTCCTGTACAGCAGTATTACAGAAGAAACTGATGTTGTACATATACATCTTCTTCCTTGTTACCAGTCAGCAGCAATAATGGTCCTGACTGTGCTGGAAATATAAAGACAACCAGCTGCAGTTTATGCTACTCCCACACACATACACTTTTTGAGCAAAAGCTGCAAGAATGGCTTAGTAATAAAGTACACAGTATTCTGAACCTGCACTCTAAAGAGAGCTGCAGGCACAACAGGATGTGGTTTTTTAATGCAACAATGAAGAGGCAGCATTTTGCTATTTAGAAATGTAGGAAGACACATAAAAACCCTCCAGGATTACTCACAAACTTTGTCTTGTTCAACAATAGGTCCAATTTGGCTAGTTCAGAGCATCTTACATGGAATGGCTCTTAGGGAAGACTACAAATTCCCCCTCTGGTGAGGGAGAGTATTCCAAGTGTAGCACTTGTTTACTGATCCATATCCTGTCTTCACTGGTTATGAATGCCATTACCCATTTGATGTAAGAATTTTCTGCACTTTATTGAAAGCTACACTAATTACCATTGACTTGAACCATACAGTCAATAGCACAGTCAGGACCTAAGTGTAGCTTCTTGCTTCTTCATTAATAGTTCATTAAAGGGAAGGGAACTTTATGATGGCCCAGGTCTCCCCTTGGAATAAGCTAGTTGTTGAAAATAACAGAGATATGAGGATTTGTCTTTACTGTTTCTATTAATTGAAAATATTGTTGAAACGATACTGCAACTAGGTCTGCGTAGATAATTTTTGGAGTAGATCTAGAACTGATAGTTTTCTTATATGACAATAGCATTGCCCATTTGACATTTTAACAATAGAAAGGACAATAATTTTGGATATCTCTCTCAGCAAACTTGGAAGAGTTTATAACCAACTGCTCCATATAATCTTTGCCTCAAACACCAGGATTGTCTCCTCCACAAATTGTTAGCACTTTATTAAAGAAAATGTTAGCTCTTTCTCCTTTTCTATGACTAAATTAATCTTTTTTCCATGTGGGTAAGGATACTCTCATGGACTTTATTTACTTTCCTGTGCTGGCATTTTGCTGATTTTGCTCATGCTACATTAGTGGCAACACTGAGTCAGCCTCCCTTTTACAAACTTATGTCATTAAACCTCTTCCTTCAGCAGGGGGTCTTTATTAAAATAATGACAGCTCTTTTTCAAAACCAAGGAGGAAACAATGCTAAGTCAGATTTTGTTCTATGTGATGTTACAGTCCCAAGCATTTGAGGTATTGTGCTATTAAAACAAATTGCATTCCACAGGCATTGAACATTTTCCCCCTCTTCCTTAAGTATGACCTTAACTTAAGCTCGAGAATGTTACGGGCTGATTAAACTCCAGCTGAGAGCTTTCCCAGCAGCCCTAGAGGTCCTGCTTGTGACATTAGAGCTGCCATGAAGCGATTCTACATTGAGCAGAGCACTGATAGCAACCAGGGCACAATGTCTGGGAACGCCTGTGTAAGTCCATGCTCCAGCTCCAATCAGAATAATTTAAGTATCTGATTTAACCATAACACAAGGGGTTTCATTTTGACTTCTTTGCACTACCAATTTAGACCTTACTTTTAATGCTTGTGTTATAAATTATTTCCCTAACAAAAAGTAGTTTATCATTGACTAGTATCTCTGAGGATGTGTTGACTTCCTGCTTTATATAGATTTAACCTTAAATTTGGTCATTGCTTTTGATACCCAGGAGTGCAAAATTCTGTGTTATGTTGTCCATTCTAAATTGTTAACTATGTGCAGTCAGATTCGTATTTGTTACTAGTAGATCTGTTTTGTTTTGGTATTTTTTAAACATCATCTTGTTCCAGCACCATTTGGATTTTATCAGCACTGTAGAAAATGAAAAAATAAAGCCTGTAGGAAATCTGGATTTTGAGAATTTTTTTTTTAAGCTGGTAAAAGAAAGAAGTAAAAATCGTTAGAAAAATCAGATTGTGTTTTGTGTTTACATTTTCCTCATTCAAAAATAAAGAAGTTATGCAGATGCTAGCTTGAGCTGATTATTCACCATGGCCTTTAAGATCTTAAAGGTAGCTGATGTGAGCTTCTCACACTAGTTTTCACTCACAGACCAGAAGAGACACAAATTTGCTGCATTTTATCTTTATATGGTTCTCTAAAGAGATTTAACTAACTGTAATTTAAAAATCCCAATCAAATCTACTTCCGTAGCAGATGTGTGAAATATACTTCATCAGTCTCATAAGAACCTATTTAAGAGCTTAGATTGCTGTTTAATTTAATTTTTAAAAGTGTGAAAGATTAAAATAAATGTAGGTATTAATATGGCCCATGTATACTCAAGTTTGCATCTTTAAAAATGTCTAGTCTATAGTGCAAAATTTTTGGAGACACCTCTAGTTTTTAACATGGTTGTTTTTGGCTTGAGAGAAAAACTTCTTCAGCAGCCTCGGCCACCATGAAGATGAATATCTTGGCCCTGCAGGAGTTCACTTGCCCATTCACTGCCTTTCCACTCTTTATCCTGCTGACAATTTCATTTGCTGCTGTTGAAAACACATGGCTGCACATGATCACAGCGAGAATGACAAAGAAAAGGGAGTATTCCTGTCATGGCTTTTCCAGCAAAACAGCATTTCCACATGCCACCCCACTACACCAGGCTACCGGGTGAGTGCAACGCTGCTCAGACACTTGCCCTCCTCATGCTGACAAGCTGCCCACAGGAAGCTGCCCAGCAGATGAAAGGAGGTGGGGTAGCAGTATTTGCAGAGGAGCCTGAGAAGAAGAGAATAGAACATGCAAAGGAAGATGTGTGGGAGATTGAGTGACAGTGAGGAAGGATAGAGCATTGGTTTGACACCATCTTCCATGAACTGGCAGGATTATTTAACCAAACTTTTCAACAGATTTACTTTTGTTGAAAATCCTCCTAATCCTAACCGTTGCACCGGACTTGTAGATATTTAGAAAGAGGCTCTGCAGAAGCCAGGTGGATACAGTTTACACCAATGGGGTCTGCTGTGCAAAACTACTCCCAGGATGACAGCCTCCTTGCAGCTGAAGATGCGATGCACTCCACTGAGCGTGGAGTCCATCAAGAATTATGTTTGAGCACAGTGCAGATCCCTGTGCCTCCCACAAGGACACGGTGAGAGGAGACTTACCCCTGCACCCTCCTTGGCTTCAGAACTTTCACAGGAGCATGGTCCCGACGGGTCCCTCAGCAGCATAGCCAATCCTCCTGCACCTACAAAACCAAAGACATTTATTGTCCATGGGAGAATATGCATGGCTGAGAGGTTGCTTTGCTTTGATTGGATCCACTTCTACCCGCCACGCTCTGTCACCAGCCTGGTGTTTTGTCAGTGTTGTTAAAGAACATAGAAGGGCTACAAAAACTATGTCTGACAAATATCTTTGTTAGCTGGAAAGAGCTCTGTGTGCTGCATAGAGGCAGCTGCCTCCTGGAGGAAAATGCAACAGCTGCATTTTCAACAATTTTGCAACATTTTGCAACAGCTGCAAATGCACAACTGCTTAGTGTTGACGCCGTGTGCCATGGCTCAGGAAGAACATACACCATTTCAGACCGCTCAGTGGCCATCCCTGTCCCTAGGGTGGTTGCCAGTGGCAGAGCTGCCCTGGTTCCTGATGGGGTGGTGGGATGGCCCTTGTCAGCCCCAGGTAGCTCCAGTCTTGTCACTCCTAGGCAGCTCCCTAGACACTGGTTGCTCTGTGCTCACTCGTGTTGCTGTGCTGAATGTGTGCCTGTGCTCACACCCTGTATGAGCTTGTCCTGTCTCTAGAAGAAGCCAGAGGACTTTTCATCACTTCTGTGCATACAAAGGGCAGCGCAAATAAGAGCATCTAGACCCCCAACTAAGAGCATGTCATTAGAGAATGCTGTTTTGTCACGCAGGCAGTAGTTACCACTGCTTATTGGGTCATGTCAGGTCACAAGCACAGCTTGCAGGGCATGGTGTGGGCAGCCTGTCTGGGAGAATCTCTGCACTTTTATTCCTGCATCAAGCTTAGGCCTTGAAGAAGGTGAGAACATACCTGCTGATCTCACTTTCAGGGACAATCTTGTTTAGGCATAGCTAGCCACAGACAGCTGCTTGATTGCTTTTGGAATTTCCATAGCAATGGCAATAATTAAATAATGTTGGGTTAGAGTCAGATTAAATCAGTCAATATTTTCTAAGTTGTGAAATTAAATTATAGGGGTTACATGATCTCCTCCACAGAGAAGCAAGATGTGTAAGGATTTGTGTATCATCTCCAGTAGCTCTGCTGAAGGTACACATTCACACAGGGAGCACAATGAATAATGTTCCTTATGCTACCACAGCACAGTGCATGCCTACTAAATTTGAAATAGGTCTGTCAACTAATAATACATCTTGAAATGGCTCTGCAGCCCTTGGTCAATACAAGGATAGTTATTCATGCCCCTGCTGCTACTTGAGTCTATAATCTTGAGTGTATCTCTTCAACTCACTACTGCGTGCGTATGCACCACAGCTGTGTTATGATTACGTATGCAAAAAGGATCTGTGTTTCAGAGATGCCCTTTGCATATTTGTTGCTCCAGTGGACAGTGGCACATGCTAACAGTGTTAGCTTGAGCTGTAGCTGAGGGAGACTTTCACTACAAACCTGCATCTTTCCTTCTAACAATATTGTCTGGTTGCAGCTTCAGTGAGACTTCTTCTGCTCTGGGAAAAGAATATTAAAAAGTGCCAGTAGAACTTATGTGCCCATAAAAATCCTGAAAATGCTTTTAACTTTCTTCAGCACAGGTTTTCTGGAGCTGGCCCTTCCTCTTCCTACCTGCTGAACTATGTTGTCCATGTAGTCCACAGAGCCAATAGGTAGCCCTCAGGAAGGTTTGAAAACCTTTGTGTTAAAACCAATGTGAGTAGTAATGGAATTGAGACCTTTTTTCTTGTGTTCTCCACACTCTAAAACAGTCCACAGTCATAACTCTAATCCTGTGACTTTACCACAGGATTCATCCTTTCTTTGCATTCATGTCTATGCACAATGGGGTTCCCACAAAGCATTGCTGCTTTGGAAGTGAGGCTGCAGAAATTCTGGTCTGAGTTATTTTTTTCTGATTTTTTTTTTTTCTTTCCAGCTCTCTTTGATAGCTTTATTCATGCAAATCTTAGGCCAAAAGGATCCTCCTTTTTATATATCTATATATAACATTTCAGCGTAATGGGTCTTTGATTGTCTACTGATATCTATATGCTCTCCTGCTATCCAAAACCAGATGTGAAGTAGAGCTGTGTGCCTTTTTATACCATTTCACTAAAACTTCCCTTCATACTAAAGCTACTGTGCATCTTTTTCTGCAATGTATTTGAAATTGTGAAGCCTTTGCATGTTATCCTTGAATGGATGCCTCCGCATTACCTTGTACTGGTGGGACTGGATCAGAGGATGGGAGCAGTTGGTGCTGAAATATCTATGTCTGTATTATAAATACTTCCAGGATTTAATGTCAGACTAGATTCCTTGGACTGAATGTTACCATACTGTCATAAGGAGTACTACTTGATTTTAATATTTCTGTTTATGCTAGGGTTTCAAAAGTGTTTCATGTGACCCTGCAGCAGAGTTGCTGGTTTGGTTTCCTCCAAAAGCACCCTTGCATGCGACTCAACAGTACATCTGTAGTGTGAATCACTCCACATCTGAATCAACTGCAAAAGTGGTAGAGGAGAGAGGGATGAGTTCACTAAAAACCATACTACTGCTCTCTGATGAAATGCTGATGTATGTGCAGCCTAAGCCCACCAAGAAAGTGTAGCCTGGTGACTAGGATGCTCAGTGGAAATGTAGGTTACCTAATTCCACCCTTGTGCCACAACTAGCATTCTGCCTACCCCTTGGAAGGCACTGGTTTTGTCTTAAGTTCTCCACTTGTAAGACATATTCCCCATTGATGTGGCAACACTTAAAAGATTAAGAAGAGAGTATTACAATCGTAATAAATGTACCTTACCAGAAAAAAGTCATGAAAGTCTGAGGCCTAGAAATTAACATGCATAAGGAAACTATATATTTCCTACACCTCTCACAAAAGAAATAAGTATCATGAGTAGACTTCATCCGCCACTGTTTTTGGTGACAGGCCATATCTGTTACAGCATGGGCCTGAGACTTGGTTTACATGAAGGACATGGCAACTTCATAATCACCTTTTGATTAAAAAAAATAAATATCCATGTTCACATTCATGGACATGTTTTAAAGGCCTAGATAGTACCAGTTTCTGCTGCCACTAGCACAGCTAAAGTTTTACATTTATAGTTGTCTGTAGAGCAGTGATGAAGGAACTCAACGAGAACAGCTGCAGGGCAGCTCCATCAGCACTCTCGGGGCTCAGTGGCTTTTCATCCATCTCTCTGCATGCTAGCTCCACTTCTGTGCAGCACTGTGCTGACTTCTTTGTTTCCTTTTATTTGCTGTTCATTTCAACTGTGAATAGGGTTTGATAGATGACAGGAGTTTTGGAATAAAGAGGACCAAATAATACTACAGGAATGAAGCTGAGCTAAAAGTTTTTCCTTAAGAGACATATCCATGCAGACTTGGGAGAGAAATCAAGGTGCAGATAATTAGAAGGAATTTGGGCTCTCACCCACATCAGCCAGTAGAGAAAGGAACAAGTGGTGTCAAAACAGGAAAGATGAAATTTGAGTAAAAGTCCAGTAAGAGTAGTTCCTGGTGATGTATTTTGCAGTGAATGTGCAAAATATGGATAAAAAAGAACGGCAGTGATGAGGAATCTGGAAAACTGCTGTGCACACCTACTCATTGCTCTTAACAAAAAAGGGGAGATTTTATCAGCCTGTTCCTGAATCAGAGTTCTTCATGGTCAGTCTTGTGACCACAGGGAAGCACCTCTGATTAGGTTAGCTTTGGCCTGGGGGCACCACACTCATCTCAAGGGTCCTTGCTCCATCAGACTCAGTCTCCCAAACACTTTGAGTTTCTGTTCTCCTTCCACAGCAGCTAGACAGAGAAGGGAAACTTTAAGGTGCAATTCAGCTACTAAAGTATGTGAACTCTCTGCAGTGACCCAAAACTGCCTTAGAAAACCCAGGAACTACAGACTTAGGATCTTAGTTTTGATATTTGTGTTAGCAACAGAGAGCCCTGTGTTTTCAGCACATGGACTCCACTGCTGTGTTGTTAAGCAGTCAGAAACAACTCCAAACCTATGCCATACAGCCATTAACACTAGTGCAGTATCTATCCATCTGAAATCTGGCAGCCTACGTCCTCTTGTCAAAGAAATTGGTTCGGTAAGGAGCAGGTTGTAGCATAAGAGAAGCTGAATCAGAGAACAATTCTAGGGCAAATATATGGCTCCTCTGAGGAAAAGGCAGATAAAGCACTTTAGAGTATTCACCAGGAAAACTAAATCAAGCTTTCTTAATTTCTCCCAAGACAGTAATTTTTATCTGACCAAATCAACGGTCTGCTTGCATGCAGATGGATCGGTTTATTTTCTTTCACTGAGACAGGTTGCTTGAGGGAAGACTTCTAGTCCTTTTCAAAGCCAAGGAACATTGTATACGTGCCCCAAAAGCACACAGTACTACTCCTAGGTTGTTCCTTTCTCTTTTCTTCAGGGTGCTCGTATCCCGGATCTATTGGCCAGTCTGCTGTTCACCAGAGTGCCTCCTGCCCTGATCAGACTGGAAGGGAACAGGTCAGCTCAAACCACATAAATCCTGGATCATCATTTAACTCGGTCTTGAACAGGTCAAGCAGGCAATTTATTAGAGCAACTATTTTAACTTAACTTGGATCACAGCAATTCCTGCTGTATTTCAGTCTGCTTTCTTTCAGCTACCCAGGACTTGTCATTTAAAATGAAAGATCAGCTATGTCCTCGTGTTGGTATCTTGGCAGTGCCCAGCTGAGCCAGCAGACAGATGCCATATTACACTACAAAGCAGAGTTTGTCACCAGTGATTCCTGTGATTAATAGAAGGTCATTCAGAAAAATAAAATCCTCAAAGAAGGAGACAGAGACAAAAAAAAGACACAGTATAGGAATAAAGATCTTCTAGCAAGAGTGCTGACATGTTTATTTATTAAACCACTGAACAGCTTGGTGGCTTCCTGATGTTCAAATTGGGAGAGGTCACACAGCAGCAGGAAGAAAAAGGCATAACTTAAGTGGTGAAGAAAACCACTAATTTATCTGTTTTTTACACTTTAATTGATGCTATGTTGAGGCATTGCATGCTTGCTATATTTTGAAACAACTGTAGGGAGAATTTCTTACCCTTTTAATCATGTTTTGAGGGCTCATCTCTAAGAGTTAAGAAAAAATTTATATTCTATTTCATAAAATCTTCAGTTTTAGAAAAACTATTGCAGAGAGTGCTGTAGGTGCTGCTTCTTTTTGATGTGTCTCATAGTAATTGTCTGAACAACACTAGCTCACATAATGTGTTTTTCTGCATGTTATTAACTGGGGTAAATACCCAGGTTATAGAACTAATGGCACAAGTCTCTTTTGCTGATTTGCTTTTCTTTTTCAAATGGTTCCTCTTTTTTCAGCTTTCTGTGATGTATTTTGTACTTAAATACAAATAAGACAAAAATCTCCCTACTTGTACTAGTAGGAGGGAAATCACACTTATGCCCCAAGGAAAAGGAGGTCTGACTGGTGACATCCCTCAGAGTGCTGGCTGGTTTGTGACCATGCCAGAAGCACTGTGCTGCATCTGTACTAAGAATAAATGCCAAAGTCTCAATCTCCAAAATTCAGGTGCATGTTTTGGATGCAGATGTCTGGCACCATTTTGGAAAATACCTAACAAGACTTTCATCGGTGGTTGCAGGCAGAGCAATTAAAGCCATTGCGCAGATCTCCATCACTGTGATGGATTATTAACTTTCTTCAACTCAGGTTTTCAGGAGTGATTCGAACTAGTCCAGTCTAGCCATACTCTTGACATGGTTTTTGCATGTTTCAGTTTTGGGGGAAGTGATGGTGGCTTGCAAGACCAGTTATATCTTCAGCTATTCGCTACAAGGTCATGCAATATCAGTCTCAATACCTGTCCTTTACTTGTTTTAACAAGGAATTTCTACCTACCAACATAGTTTCTAGTGACCAACTGTGATGAGCTACTGTTGATTCAGATCTGGTGTGCATTTTCTCATAGATTTAGCTCTGTCGGAAAAAACTGTTTAATAGTTAGTTCTAGTACCATAAAATAGCTGCAAGTGTGCAATGAAGTTCATAATTTCTGCTATGAAGCAATCAAAATGCCCTCAGAACCATAATCTACATATATTTTGGAAGAAAACCTAAAGTATAGACCAGCCCTAAGATTAAAGCTATTCTAAGAGAATAAGATTGCAATGTTGCATAGAAAATAGCTCCCAGTCCCAGCAATCTTGATCACAATGAAGAACTTTTGATGGAAGCGAGAGAGAACCACTGAAATTTTTGACAGAGAAAATGTCTGCAAAACATAAGCTAAAACTCTGACATGAATTTAGAGTCATGAATAAGGGAAAAACCTGTGAATTTTGTTTCTCTCACTTGTAATAATTTACCTTGGAGTACATTATCTTATTTGGAATTACCATGTAAGAAGTGTGACATTCTATCATTAAAAGAACACAGAGCCTCCTAACTTTGTCTAGAGTTAGTTCCTGTATGTTACAGAAACGCAGCCAAATGATGAATTCATTGCCTTGAACAAGGGTTTAAAATCAGCAGAGAACTCCTTGAATGATATGAAGTAAGGAAGCACAAGTGATGTAATGCAAGTTCTTTTTAATCATGACATCTTCAACCTAACCACAGAAAGAAAGCAGAAGGTAGCAGAAAGATCTTCTGCTGCTGCTAACCATTCTCTGGGAGGAGAAAGAAAAACCAGCACTTACGAAGCAGCACTGAAGGTGCATCTTGTGGTGCTAACCTTGCTGCACTTATATAAAGGATTTCTTGGCCCCAAGAAATGCATGTGTGTAAATAACCACAAAGATGAGCTTCTAACCTTCTCATCATAGCCAACAGAAAGGACTCCAAAAGCTATGTCAAATTCCCTTAGCTGCTAAGTCAGACAGCTTATCTCCTCTCTTCCTCATGCTGATCTTGCCTACACTGATGCAGACAAGGCATATTTTTATGATTATTTTTTTTATTTCCTGAATTAGAGCTGCAGTTGCATGTACCAATAGTTAGGAATGCTCCATACATATGCAGAAGATGTTGTGGATGCATTTGCAAAAATCAAAAGTGACTTGTGCAGTTAAACTTACTTTTCTCTTTGTTGACATTGAGCAGCAGACAGGATATTCCTCACTAGTATTGAATAGTACTGCTGAAGTAAATGTCTGTGTCTTTGCAGTGCACCTCCTGCGAATGGCAGGAAAGCAATATTCACTTTTCAGCTATATCTTTAGATGATTTTCCAGTTATGCTTATCTGCTTTTTCCTGTGAAAAAACAGTTTGACTCGAGAGGGTAAAACCTTTTACTTGTCAGATGGCATAACTGCAGAGAGGGTGGGACAAACATACTCTGCTGACATTTAGCTGCAGGTAATAGAGTGCATATGAGAGAAACTACCACCATCAATTTTCCTTTCACACCTCATGGTCTCCTAGGAGGTGACATTTTGAATCTGGTTTGCATTTGGAGATCTTGCAAAAGCATCAGGCTCTCTGAAGATGACTACAAATGATTGAACTGCACGCATCCACCTGTGGATTTAGGAATAAATAGGTATAATTTATTCTGAGCAACCCTGTTCCATGCTGGTAAAAAAATGTCATAATGCCAGATTTTCACAGGTTATCCATGAGTTAAACTAGTAAAACAAGGAGGTTTATAGCATAAAACCCTGAAGAACTAATTCAGTTCTTGACAAAGAAACAGGAAGACCCCTGAGAACACTGAGAGTGGGTTTGTGTGCTGAATTATTTCGTAGAGGTAAAGGGCCAGTCTGCAATGAGGCAGATGCAGCCCAGACTATCTGGGAGTGGTCTAATGTTTGATGTCCTGTTTTGCATACTTTTGAGTTAAGATAGTACTGTCAGTTGTTTTGAAGAAATGTGCAACCTTTCTGTCAGAAGAATTTGTATCAATACTTTATGGCAAAGTCAAACTATCAGTTTTGCTTGATGGTATTGGTATTTATTAATGCCTTGTCACTGTCTTCTGTTGTGGTCAAGATATGAAAGAATCCCACTCAATCCTACATTTGTACTAGACACACATGTTAATGCAAAACCTGTAAATTCTGCAGTGGTAGAGTCAAATCTTGCTAGACCTGGCACATGAGAGTTACAAGGTGCATTTGAATTGGCGTCATCATGGCATGAGCTATGACAATGCTGGAAAGCCATGCAATCCAGTGTACCCTTTCAGGCCATGTATTTGGTCACCTGAAGTTGAGGCTAGATCCACTATCTGCAAGAAGAGATCCAGAGCACTAAACAGAGTTAGTAAATGTGTATTCAAGGTAAAATCACTGATGATGTAATGTTAATGTAATCTGACTTTTGACAAATGGACATCAGAGATAAGATCCAGACATTAAAGGATGAAGATACATGTCTTCGCCTAAGCTTAGCTGTGCTGCGTGGTAATCAGTTTCAGTCATTTCAGAGGGGGTACTTATAGAGTAAGTTACTGCTCAATTAGAGAAGATGCATCAGCCTCTGGCCTCTGTGGATAATCTTAGAAAATTATATATAATTAGAAAAAATTATAATGTTTACTTTCAAAGTACTACTTGTTTTCACTGGCAAACATAATACCCACGTATGGTATATCCTCCTCAGTTATCCACAGATCAACTCCCCAGTTAAAATAGCTAGTGAAATGTTTCATTTCCCAGCCACAACATTCAAAAGAGGCATGACTTGCTGGTCAAAACTCCAGTGATGTTTCTTATTAAAGCCATATGCTTTAGAGAGTTCAGTAAAGGTTTTCTTGACTCCCTACTAGAGGAAGAGATCCAATGCTTTAAAGCAAAAGCCAAACTAAAAAGAAAATAAATTATGATTTTGGTTTCATTATATTGGGCTATGATCTTCCCCTAAAAGTTTTAATATATCAGGACAGAGCATAAGTTAATGTGTAATGTCAAATTATGTCATATCCATCACCTTCTAGGTAATACTTAGAGCATTATGACAAATATAACAACCAACACTTCACAAAATCACAGAATAAGCTGAGTTGGAAGGGATCCACAAGGGTCATTGAATCCAACTCCTGACCCTGCACAGTTCCATTCCCAAGAGTCACACCATATGCCTGAAAGCATTGTCCAAACTTCTTGAACTCTGTCAGACTGATGCTGCGATCAGTTTCCTGGGGAGCCTGTTCCAGTGCCCAAACACCCTGGTGATGAATCTTATCTTAATATCCAACTTAAACCTCCCCTGACACAGCTTCAGGCCATTCCCTTGGGTCCTGTCACTGTCACCACAGAGCAGAGATCAGTGCCTGCCCCTCCTCTTCCCCTCATGAGGAAGCTGTAATTGCAGTGAGGTCTCCCCTCAGTCTCCTCCAGGCTGAACAGACAAAGTCACCTCAGCCACCCCTCACATGGCTTCCCCTCAAGGCCCTTCACCATCCTTGTGCCCTCCTCTGGACACTCTCTAACAGCTCAATGTCTTTTTGGGTTGTGGCACCCAAAACTGCCCCAGCACTCGAGGTGAGGCTGTCCCAGTGCAGAGCAGAGTGGGACAATCCCCTCCCTTGCCCAGCTGTGATGCTGTGCCCTGATGCCCCCCAGGACATGCTTGGCCCTCCTGGCTGCCAGGGCACTGCTGGCTCTTGTTCAACTTGCCATTGACCAGGACACCCACATCCATTTCCTGCACTCATTTCTGCTTTCCAGCCTGTCATTCGTTTGGCCTCTGTACATCCAGGGCTGCCCCATCCCAGGAGCAGAATCCGGCACTTTCCCTTGTTGAATTTCATACAGTTGGTGCCTGCCCAGTCCTCTCATTTGTCAAGGTCTCTCTGCAGGGCCTCCCTGCCCTGGAGGGAGTCAACTGCTCCTCCCAGTTTTGTATCATCTGTGAACTTGCTTAGGATCCTGGCCAGTCCTGTGTCCAAGCCATTTATGAAGCTGTTGAAGAGCACAGGGCTGAGCTTGGAGCCCTGTGAAACCCCCCCAGTGACAGCTCACCAGGCTGATGTCACCCCATCCACTGTAACCCTTTGTGCCTGACCCCTGAGCCAGTGGCTCACCCATCACATAATTTGTTTATCCAGCCATGTGCCAGACAATTTGTCCAGAAGGAACCTGTAAGGGATAGCATCAAAGGCTTTACTGAAATCACAAAGATTACATCAGCTGGCTTCCCTTGATCAGCTGGGTGGGTTACCTTGTCATGAAAGGAAATCAGGTTTGATAAGCAGGACTTTCCCCTCATGAAGCCGTGCTGGCTGTGACCAGTGATTGTGTTGCTCTTCAGGTGTTCTTCAATACTTCCCAGAATAATCTTCACAACTTTATCAGGCACTGAAGTGAGACTGACAGGCCTGTAGTTTCTGGGGTGCTCTTTCTTGCCCTTTTTGATAATTGGGACAACATTCATCAGCTCCAGTTAGCTGGGATCTCTCTGGATTCCCAAGACTGCTCAAAAACCAACAAGAGAGTTTTTGAAATTACATCAGCCAGCACTCTGAGGATTCTTGAATGAATGCCATTGGGCCCCATAGATTTGTAGGGATCCCGCTGGAGCAGCAGGTCCTGCACAATTTCAGATTTGACTGGAAGTTGAACATTCTCACAGTCATGGTCCTCCGGGCATTGAGACCCTCTTGGTCCTTGACCCATGTTGAATGCGAAGGAGCATTACAAGCAAAGAATGCATTAAATGCCTCTGCCTTGTCTATGCCACTGTCGGTGAGGTGACCATTCTCATCCTGTAATGGGCAAATGTTATTTCTACACTGCCTTTTGTCATTAATATATTTGATAAAAGTCTTTTTATTGTCCCCCACAATACTTCTGGTCAGCTTCAACTCCAGTTGAGCTTTGGCCATACGAATTTTCTCCCTATGGTGGCAAAAAACATCTCTGCTTTTCTCGTATCATCTGACCTTGCTTCCACTGTGTGTATACATTCTTTTTTTGCCTCATTTCCAAAAGAAGATCCCTGTTCAGGCAAGCTGGCCTTCTGCCTTTTCTGCTTGACTTCCAGCATTTGGGAATTGCCCGCTCCTATGCCCTTAGGCGGTGATATTTGAAAAGTGAACAGCACTGATGCACCCTGGTGCCAGCAAAAGTATTTTCCTATAGGACTTTACTCACTAGTGCCCTGAGCAGCCTGAAGTTTGTTCTCCTCATGTCCAGAGCTGAGGTTTTGCTGGCACTTTTCCTCCTGACAACAACTCGGTGCTCTGTGATCACTGTGGCCAAGATGGCCACTCATCTCCACTTTGCTCACAAGATCTCCTCTGCTGACAATGAGCTGGTTCCCTTAGGACCAGCTGCAGACAGATGTAATCCAGGTTTTCTAGGAATCCCCCAGCCTGGGTTGTACTAGCTGTGTGATGCTCTCAGTTAATTTCTGGCAAGCTGAAGTCCCCATGAAAGGACAAAAGCAGTTGACTTGGAATTGTCCCTTAGCTTCTCAAATAATTTGTTGGCATTATTGTCCTGGCTAGGAATCTATGGAAGATTCCCACATTGACATCCACTTTATTTCTTTGTCCCTTAATTCTTATCCAGAGGCTGTCAGCTGTGCCATTGCCAATGGTGAGCTCCATACATTCTAACCCTTCTATGACTTCTAAGTCCTGCTGCAGAGAGATGGGGTAACTGGATATAACTTTCCAGATTGTCCCATGCATTGAGAACTCATGTAAAGACATCATCCAGAAACAGAAAACCTGCACATTAGTAAAACCTCTAAGCCTCCAGATAACCAAACATACTGGGAGATTAAAGGGGTGCTTTCTCTCTGCACTTCCTAAAGGAGCATAGACCAGCTGTGTATAGACCAGCCCCAGAAGGGCTTTGTCCTCTCTCACTTTTTCAAAGTCACATGTTCTCCTTAAAATGTGCCCTGCTGATGCAATTCAAAAACTCTGACTCTTGTGTCTGTGGTATGCTAAACATGGCTCGTCAAGTGTAGAACAAACAGCTACAGCACAATCCAAAGTCAGAAGGAAAAATCTGGTTTTCTCCTGCAGGCTTGTGGAAGTTATCAGCTCAGTTCTACTTGTTCTCTCTCAGCTGTTTACCTGTCCCGTGGCATGCATTGTCTACATTCAAAATTTAAAATATTCCTGAGGCAATGGAAGTCTTTAAGCAGTTGCATTCCAGAGTACATCAAAACACAGTAAAGGCTGATGCTTCACTTTCTGTGCTTGGTTTCAGATTTTTTGGAGTCACATTACTTTAGTTTACAGCACCCATATTGCCTGCTGTGTCAGAAGTCACATGCAAGGCAGACCCATGATGTGAGAGGCTTCCCAGACTAATGAGGCAGTCCATGTGGTGGACTGCAGGCTGCACCAAAGTGGAAGCTGATGCATGAACAGTATGTGTAACTATGGAGTTTTTTCAGAGTTCGAGCCCTGAGCCTAGCTGGGGGCATTCTAAATCTGTAATAAGCAAAACTCACCTCCTTCTAAAACATAGATTTTGTAGTGTACTTGCATCTCTCTTTACCTGTCCTATTTCTTTTGTTGCCTCCCTTCCTCCTTAGCATGAACACTGAATAGTGTTGATTGAGTAAAGTATCTTCCTATGAGAATTAGCTACCATCGTGAGGAAAAAAACCAGCGTAGAGCCTGTACCAGGGTAGCAATAATCATTTTGTGCAGCTCCCATCTTGACAATAAGCCCATAACAGCAGTGGAATAGAGCATGAAGAAAGCATAAAATTACATTAGGGCTTCAATTACCTTTCATATTACCTTTAACTCAAATACTTATTGCTTCAGTGCTAGAGTTATTACTTACTTTTATAAAAATTTAAAATAACACTTTAAAGAGGCAGCCTGCCCTGTAGACAGAGAATCCAGCTCTGAAAACAAACAAAGAGCAGGAAATTTCAGAAGGTTTCAGGATAAGCCCCCAAATGTCAGGCTGCTTATTTAAATCATTCCTGCTGAAATCTAGCAAGCTACATTCCTTGTGAGACCTTTAGAAATTAGAAGTGTATTAGAAAACCTCTTTTTGAAAGAACCACTGTACTTTAATATCAAGTCCTGCATGGAACATGATATTGTGCAGAATAATGAATAAAGAACAGAGGTGGTATTGGGTGATTTGGGGTTTCATTTATTGTTGGTTTTTTTCTCTTTTTTATTTCCCATTCTCTTTAAATGAAAATCGAATTACTTGATCCTCAGCAGCTCTCAATTTGTGAATAGGACAGCCTGAGTTTAAAGTAAGTTTCTGACTGCTTCTTCCCTTATTCAGGCTATTCAAATAGTCTCTTCACAATGTGTACCAAGTAACAGATAAAAATAACTGTCATGCTTAATTTATTTTAACAGGGCAGGTAGGTTGCTTGATTTTCCACATTTATTTTCTGAGAATAGCATGAGTTTTCTATCTCAGTAAAAGACAGTTTCTAAGAACACAAGAAATGCCCTACTGGACTGGAAAAATTGTTTTTGACAGCAGCCAGAAGAGGCTTCACAGAGGGAGAACTCCTGTACCAGTCTGTATCCCCTGTACTTCCTCCATCATCACAATCACTAGATTAGGGATGTCACTGGACACATCTCTGACTTACCCCTCAAATATGTTTTCTAAATCTATTATCCATTGGTTTGTTAACATGGAGACATTTGTCTGTCTGGGTTTTTTTTGTTGTTGTTGCTCTCGTTTGTTTGTTTTGTTTGTTTTTTCTTCTGCGTAACACCCTCATCATCTATAAGGTGTGTAAACTACCATGTTTAGTGCTACCAGTTCAGAAACTTCTAAGGAGAAGAGACAGTGAACCCAAGACCTGAACTGTTTTAAATTATGGCTTGTTAAACAGCTTAGTAATTTTAAATGTCTAAGATACGACTATGAAAAGATTGAATACTCAGGCATTTTTAATCCACAATCTGAATTTCAGACCACCTTAAAGGAAGCTCTCATAGTATCTAAAGACAGAGGCAGCCAAAGTAGTCATAACTTTCAGGAATTTTAGCCTCTAGCAATGCTTATTACAGAGAAAGGATCAGCAGAATAGGTTCACACTCAGTAAGGACACACTATTTAATAAGGAATTAGGTTAGCAAAGGAAGACAGATGGCAAGAGCAGACAAGACAGTTTGAGACCTAAGGCCTAATTCAGAATTGACACAGCTAAGCTGAATGGCCATTGAAGTCAGTGAGATGTTTACATATTTGAATTAGGGCTGAAGTTGCTTCCCTGTGTTTTGCAGAACGAGGTGAATAGTTCACTTCAAATACATGTTTGAGGTTGGTTTCTTTTTGTTTTGTTTTGTTGTTTTTTTTAAAGCTGGGATGATCATATTAATATTTTGGTGCAATCCCAAATCTTACGCTTTAAAACCCAGTAGATTTATGAGCAGAGATGCTTCCTGCATAATGCAAATGTATTTGAAAGACAGTGCCTGGCCTAAGGCTTTGTATATATATAATGGAAAGAAACAGATGGAGACACAAGCAGAGGCTTGTTCTGTGCAACCTAAGTTGAATGGGACTATGAATCCTTGTTCCCTCACTCTGAGGCTGGTCTCTTTTTGAGTTTGCAACAAGAGCTGCTGCAGGGTACCCAACTCTTCTTAGAGTTATAATGGGAAGTTATATTCATTGGGTAGGTGAATATTTGGAGAAGGAGCACTGGAAGCCAGCAGTTCACCATATTTCTGCATTTCCTTCTGTCTAGGTGCCTTTTGGCTTCTATCTAGCTCTGAGAAACAATGCTGAGAGACTAACAGGTTAACACATAGTCTCCCTTTGTCTCCTCCTTTTCAATGAACCAGTACCAATAGCTTCCGGTTTATAATTTTTTTATTTTATTTTGGCTATAAAATTAGAAGATATATCTTATCCTAGTAAAATGGGATACTATTTTGCATTTGCTGCTATGTAATTACATCTCTGTCTACTGTGGTTTAAGGCATATCGATTGCCCCACCTACTTTTGTTCAGGGTGCTCCCGTTAAAAATCAGTGACTTGGGAAATCCTTACTGGAAAATAGTACATTAGTTGAGACTGAGTGACCACAAGGTTGCAGAAATTTGGAAAAGCAAAGAAAAAGGGAAAGGAAGACAAAACATTTGTGTTCTTGTGGAGAGCTTTTTCTGCTCTCCAAAACCACTGTCAGAACACTGGTTATACACGGAAGCAGTAAAAGATGCGGCTGTAATGGGAGCAGTCATGCTTCTCCTATGTAATGCTGTGGCATTTCCTGTACCAGTGCATCGACATAAAGCAAGGGCAGGTAATCTTTCCTTGTCTTCAGCACACCCTGCAAAACAGCCTGGTCCATTACATACCAGGAGCTGCCTCTGTACCTAACTCGATGCCAGTGATGCACACCTGCAAGGCAGCAGCAGCTCTCCTCATGGATGGTTGCTAGCATGTTGTACACAGAACGTTTTCTGATGGGATACATCAGCAATAATTGTACATACAGGAGGTCTGGGGGCTGTTATCATTCCCACCCTGGGCACTGAAGCACTCTGAAGGGTTTTTAACAGGGCTCCTTGCTGCTGTGAAACAGAGTTACTGCCTGGTAGCTCTTCAGTTTGTGACTTGTCCTCCAGCAGATTAAATGTGCATGCATGGTACCAGTGAAGAAACATACTGGCATCAGAAAACTATTTTTTTCTGAGGAAATGGCTGAGCTACCACATTGTAGGCAGTCACTTCATTGTCTCCAGTCTTTTTCATTTTTCATATAGTAACGATAGTTCTTCTCTGCCTTAATAGCATGCTGGTTTTTTTAAATGCATATTAAATGCTAAAATACAGCTTAGAGCATCTTTTGCACTTTAATTGCTAAGGACTGCTTCTATTCAATTCTTCACCTACTGCTTGGAAATAATAAAAGATATTCCACAAATATTTAGGATGTTGGGTACTTCATTAAAATCCAGTGTACCAGGTCAGTGGCACAAGGCACACACGCTACTGTGAAAAATTCTATCACTTTGCTATTAGCATAATCATGTTGCCATTTAACTAGTTATGATTCTTTAGGGAGGCCTCACTTTACATCATGTCAGCTGCCAAGCCAGGGCTCATGTGTGTAACCACATTGGATTTATCACTTTATCTGAAAACAAAAATTATAGTCTGATGGAAATACATATTATTTTAATAACTTGCTCATTTTCATGACAGCAATAGTTTTTGATTAAACAATTTCTGTGAACAGTTCTGGTATTTTTATTTACCCTATAACCCCTTGAGTTCACTTCTACCAGCAGCTCCACTCTGTGTAATACATCACTCTGTCATTCCTCACTCATTTTGCTAGATGTTAATCTTCTTTAACTTAAGATCCATATACCTTGCAGCTCAGACTACGTTGCCCTCTATCTTACCATACATTAACTCACAGTACTGTACAAATGAGTTTTGATTCAGGTAGAAATCTAAAAGAGGAACTGTAAAAGAAGAACTACTTAAACCGAATCATGGCTTTGCTGGTAATAAGAACTAATCCAAATGTCAGTGTAAGTTTTCTTTGGATGATTTGTATTTTCAAAAACTTTGGAGTCTGAGTTTGCTAATACCAAAGCTAGGCATGCACAGTGGGCTGTGCAAAATCTTGAAGGTGAGTCAAGGAGTCACACGGGCTAAAGTATATGTAGGCAGAGTTTTAAGATGTAAACAAATACCAACTAATCTTTTCTGCATAACTTCAGTAGGCTATCCTTCATGGCTCAGTTGGAAGTTCTTTTTTTAATATGTCTTTCATAAATATTTGATATCCAGATGAAGTCTTACATCTCATTACTAGGGGAAATGCATGGGATTAATTACAGTAACAGTAATAACACAATTATAAATATTTTTTTTTACAATGGGAAGCTTTACAATATATTCAGGACTTTTTGGCAACAGGATAGACTTTTCCTTTAAACTTAACTTCATGGAAAGCTGGTATTTGTAATATTAATATATTGATTTAAATTTATGGCTTATGGGAATTAGTACATCCTTTCAATTTTTTAGGATCCAGGCCTGAAAAGAATTACACACAGAGATTCATTGTGTATTCTGGTCCCAGGAAATCAGAAACAAGACTCCCTTTGATTGCAGTGGAGCCAGGACTCCAGCTGTTGCTTTCAGATCAGGCAGTAGTGCACAGCTGAAGGTTTACCAGATTTTGTAAAATGTAGGGTCTGAGGCCAGTTTTTTGACATAAGACATCAGAAATTTTTTCACCTTTGCCCTGTTCTTGCCATATTCTAGGACACTTGTGTTATATTGCCAACCAAAAAAAAAAAAAAGTGAGTCCTGTCTCAGTGAACTTGAGATTTGAGAAAATTGAGAAACCCAAAGGCAAAAACTAATAAAAAGATACACTGTTTAGAATTAATGCCAAATATTTTTCCATAAACTTAAGCCTGTATTTGTTGTGTCAGGGACGTTTTCAGCACATACATGAACACACACACACACACTTACACACCATTCATTTCTGCAGGTATAAAACTGGTCATGACTATGAAGTCTGTGGTCAAGATCAGCCCCATTCTCAGTCCAGCATAAAACCAATGTAATCTTTGAGACTGACTAAACCCTTCAAGACAGAACTGACAAGGCCTGCTACAGCAACCATTCTCCACAGAGAACTTTTTTTTAAATCTAAATAGCAAATGAGAGGGAAGTTAATGTCTGGAGGCCTGAATGTGCTAATTTTTTCTGGCTGAAGCTGAACTCTCCGGTCTGAGAATTTGTCAAGGTTGAGGTTGGATTGTCTTTGAGGTTAATGTTATAGAGGCATTTCAGCTTTGTCTAAAGGTCTGGTTAATAGTGTTGTCTGTTGTGGACATAGTGCTCCATACAGCACATCTCTGCATGAATGACATTAATGGATGCACACCAAACCACAGGTGCTGGCTCACCCATTTTCTGGGAAAGCCTGGACCTACATCCATCTCTAAATCATATGGCTGTCTGTCACCCTTGTGCAAGACCTGTACTTTGCCTAGCTCCTGATCTTTGTGGCCTCTGCTCTGAATTACAGGGACAGCAGACTCATGTTTGGACTGTGGTAATTCTGACTTGGAATGCTTGCAAACGTTTGCTTGGGCTGCAGCAAACCTCAAAAAACTATCAAAAGTGAGCTTTTCTGTGTGTTTCCCAAGTTTACTTTTGCCTGTTGAGTTTTTATTTATTGTAGACGAGATGGCGTGTTGGTTGCTTCCAGGCAACAAAGACACTGACTTGTAACTGGTATGAGGACTCCCTCGTGGACCAGCTAAGCAGGCTGGAGCCCAAACCCCATGTTCAGCATGAGTGCTATGAAGAACTGATATTTTGTCCACCTGCAATTTATTGTGCTGCCTGGTGCTTCCCTATATCTCCCCAGACTGGGAAAACCTGCAAGTATTCCTCTTTTTCTCTTCTCACAGGACTCCCTTGCACCAGAAGTCTGTTTTCTCCTTGATTATCTTCCTTTCAACTCAGATGGGCTGGGAGATCTGCCATAGCTTGCCCAACTAGGCACTTGTCTGTCTTTGCCTGACTCCCACTTGAAGAGTCAGAGTGGGAATATATGTTGAACTACAAAAAAATCACTCATCTGACCACCTGCTTGGGAGTACTTATGCCACTTCGCTTCAGTAGAGAGGGAATCCTGTTCCTTGACTGTGCCAGGGGCAATTTTCCAATCTATCCTCTTCATACACAAGGGCCCTGAATTATCTTGCTGTAATATTGACACTTAAAAAGCACCATGTGATTATATGGACAGAGTGCCAGTTTACCTCTACCACACCACACAGATTTCATTCAAGATATGATTTCTTTTTAAGGACAAAATTAACTGAATGGAGCTAGCAACTCTGTCTTGGTGACTCTTTTATAATCAGTGTTAATTATTTGTATTGAAACAGGCAGAAGCCACCAAAACTGCTGTACAGACTGATGGAGATAGACCCTATAATCACAAATTAATGCTCACGTTGCTAACTTAAGATGAAGAGTGTCTACACATGAAAAATTAGACAGTAGATAGGCTGAGGTAGAGAGCTCGGGTGACTTGAGTAAGGAAAGCAGAGACCACAGCTTTGAGCAGTGACCAGATTTGCAGAGCTTCTGGCTTCAAGGTTGTGTTTTATTGCTTATTGCTTCCCAGTTCTGAGACCTCTGGAGGGCTAGGGAGTCTACAAGACATTTTTTTGCTAAGATATTTCTGGCAAAAACATGTATATTCTTGCCTCAACCTTTACCACCTGATTTGAGTTTTGCTTACTTTATGCAGGAGAAGTGAGAAAGGGAAGATTTGTTTTGGGGTCAGGCATTGTATCTGGATGTAAGTCCTACAAACATCAGTATTGTCTAAGGGTTTCAAGATGCACATGACACGGGAAGATTTGTGTGCAGGGGATGATGAGTCCAGGAAAAGTGATCACTCCTCATCTTTGCTCTTGGAAACAAATTTCTGGAGAAAAGTTTCTTTACAAACTTCAGCATCTGTCAAACAGGTGTGCTAGTCTTCATATGCATGACCGTGCATGTTAGACCAGAGTCTTTCTTTCTGATGGCAGCATCAAACTGGGTCTCTGCTTCAGAGACATCCATGTGGTGCATCAGTGCTCAAATGAGTGCTGTGCAAATATACATGCAGCTGAGGGGAAAAAGGCAGCAGTCAGGAGGGAAGGGAAAATCAGAGAGCTGGCCACAGTCAGCAGGAACAGGAGCACCGTCCAGTACTGACAATATACAGCTGTGGCTCTCTTGCCCATAGCTAGCTTCATTATTAGACACACTTGACTGGAAATTGTAATGTCAGCCCTGCAGGCTTCACTTAGAAGTGCTGTGCTGGCTGAAGCCAAGGGAATTTTCCCTTTGACTCTGAACAGCAAAGTTTCTGGAAAAAAACCCAGAGCTCTAAAAGAACAAGATCATATAGAATTCACTAATAATAATTAGAGTCACTAATAATAATTTTGGATGGAAAAATTGAAGGGAATGTCCTGGTAATGTCATAGCAATAATTTTACTCCATATGAGATATTATGGCTTTTTTCTTTTCCTTCAAATTGTGTTTTTTTAAATAACTGGTCAATTCAGAAAGTTTCACTTTGGGATCAGGCTCGTAGAATCCCCTTTTAATCTGCTTTTATTTGTTAGTTTTCACCACTGAATCGAAACAGCATTATTTATTCTGCTCCAATGCTGACAATGTTCTCAGCCTCCTTAAAACAGAACACCATGTAACAAGTTTCTGCCTCCTTTCATTCTCTGCTCAGCACCATCCCTGCTGCCCATTCTTTGTAGGGACCATACGTGGTGGGCTTCCACACCCATTAGCAGTGGAGGATCAAGATGTTTCTGCAAAACAGAGGTCTTGGAAGAAAAGGGGGTTAGTTACACAGAAGGCAAGACCTTCATCACTGCAGGTTGAAACAGATCAGTTCATTTAAAGCACTTCATTGCATTCCATAGAGCAGTTCAGGTGGGAAAGAACCTTAAAGATTATTTAGTTCCAACTCCCCTGCCATGGGCAGGGGAGACCCCAACTTGATCTGGTTTCTCAAAGCCCCATCCAACCTTGCTTGGAACCATAACTTCTCTCCAGGCAAGCTGTTCCAGTGCCTCACCATCCTCACAGTAAAGAATTTCTTCTGTATATCTAACCTAAATTCCCTGTCTTTCAACTTGAACCTATTTCATAATTATCTCGCTCTTCTGTGTGGCACTGTTTAACAATCCTGCTGTCCAAAAAAGGTGTTTTCTTTACAGGATGGCTCATACCTCCTGTTGTTTCCAGTTATCTGGGGCTTTGTGAAGGAGTCTCTAATGAAATGCGATGGTACAAGCAGATGCATGGAAATAAATTTGGCTGCCCATATTATTAAATTCACGTACATGGCTAGCTCTTTTCTGTTATGACAGAAAGCATTTGTGGGGATTCAAAGACTAGTAGAAGGGTTACATTTTTCTCCAACATATCTTTTACAGTCTGTTCTCTGAAAGCAGTTTATTTGATTTCCTACTGGACATTTTTTTTCTTACCTATTTGAACAAAATGGCTTTCAGCAACCTGTATCACAGTTATGTACTAACCTGACTGCTTACTATTGAAAAAGCTTATCACCTTTTCTGTAAACTCTTCTGGCCAAACTTTTCTTAACATAATTGTACATAATTGAAAATGACTAAACACATAAGATGAAAATTAAGGCTGTAACTTGGGCAGTGATTCATGTGCTTTTATAGTGGGTGATATTGGAACACACCAGGAACTCCCGGCAGTGTAACTGCAGGGTCAACCCCGCTTTGCTGCTGTAAAGAGATTTGCTTTTTAAAGTTCTGCACACAGCAGAGCCCTTTGTGAAAACATCTTGATTTGGTGACACTTATTTTCTTTATAAAAGTAAAAACAATTGCTTCTCAAGTGCTGATGGTGACAGGTAGTGCACTTCTTCAGAGAAAGCTGGGTATGCAATCAAAGCCTGTGTTCCCCTCCCTGAATTTTGCTTTCTGGGACTGGTTATTTACATCTTGTAATCTCTCTGGCAGTCAGGAACCTAGCTTTAAAAATATTATTGCACTAATTTCAATATCTTCCTTTATTTCTGGTGCTTTGTGACAAAAGTCTGCCTTGACTTCCCACATATGCACTCTGAGTTCACTGGCTGGGCTTGGGGTAAGGTTCTGACCCAGAAAGTACACGTGGATTTTTTTCTAAGGGACTTGTTGGCCCTGCTTCTAATATTTGCAGTTGTTATATTGTGAAAGCTGTCCTTTGACATCAAACTGAATTTAATTCCTTTTCATTTAAGGATTAGAGGAGGACTGTTTTTTGGTGCCGCATTAGTTAAAAGAATTAGTTTCCTTTTATTTTCACTTTCAATTAGAACTTTTAAATACTCTGGACATTGCTTAGAGCTTTAAGCCCTAATGTTTCCTCTTGTAGGACTTGTAATGTGTGAAGAAAATGGAGACAGGCAGATAACAGCCTCCATGATACATCCTGGATTTGCTCATATTTAGCAAATGTTTGGCACATTGTGAAGATACTTCAATAAATTAATCTCAGTATTTCCAGCTCTGTGAGCTCAAAGTCCTGGTATATAAAATCAGTGAAGAAATTAAACAGTGTATAATATTTCAGTAGCTTCTCCATTTGTCTTAGTCTCATTTCCTCATTGTATTCAAGAACACTTAAGAATATTGTCTGTGGTCTCATAAATGCCACAGAAAAGGGCTCAGAAAATAGAGTACCACAGACCTGCAGGACTTGTACATGCAGCTAGAGCAAGTATTTTCCAGTTTTCATCCTTAGCTAGGAATCCCAGGAACTACAGTTTCTGTTTGTTTGTTTGTTTGTTTGTTTGTTTGTTTGTGTTTTTTGGTGGGTTTTTTGTTTTTTAAATTGCCGCAAAGACTCGCCTCAAGTTGTTTGACTCCATGAGCTGGAGATTCAGAAAAGACCCCAAAAAGCACTGGAATTTCAGCATAAGTTGTAGAAGCAAAACCAGAAATTACTTCTCTCCTGTTAAGGGCTGTTTTCTTCCCAGGGTGCTATCTATCTTAGTTAACTCTCCCAATTTACTAACCCCTTGGTGACCTCCAGCTTCTGTAAAAAAAAATGCAGACTGAAATAGCAGCAGTGGAGAATTTCCAGATGTCAGCCCTCTTCTCAGTGTGCAACTGCACAACTGCATGTGGTATTTAACGGATTCATCACTTCACCCCATCTCACCAGTAACTTAACCATAAACAATATAAAATTGCCTAAGCTGGTCAACAGAAGGAAGCACCCCTCCTTTGTCTATACAGCCCTATTTCTGAAGCAATAAAGATGCTTCTATAACTTAGCACAGCATGTTAAGAAGAAACATCTTACAATGCAACAAAAACTGAGCAGCAACAATCTACTTTAAAATTTTTCAGGGCTAAGTAATCTCATTTGAATGATATATCTACCACACTCCAGTGAAATATAATGATCAAGACCTGATGGTACTAAGCAGTAACCTTCCTTTTAAGCCACAGGATGCTCACAAACCACAATGAAATTATGTCTAGCGGAAACCACTGTACAGTCATTTTAGCACAGGGTTATGCTCAAGTGAATAGATAACCTTTTTTACAGCAGGGCTGATTAGTTCAACCAACTCCCCCCTGCCCACAAGAGCTACCATATTGCTGCCATTGCTGGAGCAGACTCATCTATAGCCAGAGGGAATATGTAGCCAGTGATGCATTACATACAGTGGAAATACTCAAAAAGGAAGCTGAACTGATTTGTCGTGTCTGAGAAAGTGACCCATTTTTACATGTCTCCTTTTTTCCTTTCACCTATTCTTTTCCCTTTGTTTTCCTACGTACGAGCCACCAAACATGCTACAGTTACATCCTTTTTCTCCAAATTCATGGCAAGCCAATCATTCCCAGCAAATGCATGATTGCTGTAATTGGCTGGGTTTGATTGCAATACAGCCCATTATTTTTTTTCTGGTTTGGCAATGCTCTTACAAGCAGAACCACTCCAAAACTGTAGCAGTAAGAAGATATTTTATAAAGCTGTGTACCCACAGCATGCCCCACATTCCTGTAGTCTTGTGACAGACACCAACAGCCACATCACCACAGCTGCGCAAGGCAGGATAGTGCTAAATATCCTAAATTATAGATGTAAAAAGTGAAAAACTTTGGACTCACAGAGGATTTTAGGTTCCTGCCCTTCCTAACTAAATCAAGCGGATGATGTTGTTTCTACATACGTTTGTGGATCTGCAGACTAGAGACTTTTTGTGAGGTCATGCTGAACCGCTCAGAGCAGCAGCAATTGGAAATGATGTTTCCCAGGACCTGAGCCAGCATCTTTATTAGTGCTTGGTGAGTCCAGAGACCTCGCTTCCTTACACCAGGAAGAACTGCTGTGTATAAAAGACAGGAGCCAATTCCCTTCTTTCTGTGGCAACCAAGTTCCTAGGTTTGCATACCAGCGTCTGTGCACCAACACAACTCCTCCCTGCCCCATATTTGGAGTGACCCAATCTCTCTCTCAGCCAGCTAATTTTTCCCTTAATTCTTATTTTGGGTTATAATTTAGGAAGTGCCCTCCTCCAAGTCTGATATAGCAAATTCTATTTCTATACAAGTATCTCCTTCCTTGTCTCATCTGAGAAGGAGATCTGTGTCAACTAGACTCTTGTGACAATAAAGCAGGTAGATTTTTCTATCACAGGTAAACGTGGAGGTTATTCTGCACAGCTGTGTCAAATGCCGTGGTTTTGCAAACTCCTCCAGAGACCAGCCTGTATTTCCCCATGAGCAAATTCATATGTAACTATGCATAGTGCAATGGACATCTGAGCAGCACACGAGAACTGCAAATGGAGGTCTTGGAACAGCAAAAACTGTTATTAACTTCTTGTCCCTTTTTTATTATTCATTCTTACATTCTTAGCCTTAAAGCTTTCTTCATGTAACCTTGAAAATATCATAGTGTGAAGTAAGAACTGTTGCAGGGTTGGTATGAGTTTTGAGGCATCAAGGGCAGGTTGTGAGGATCTTGCAAGAAAGTAAGGGGCTCTCTGAAAATGTGCTATTCTATTTCCTCCCCCCACCCCCCAATTACTGAAACACCTCGAGTGAACTTTGAGAGTAAGCACCTATTTTCTTTCTGTTACCAGAGGGATACAGAGCTATTAAAATAAATGAAAAAGAAACAAAACCTGAGAGGCCTCCTACATGCTGAATATGCACTTACTCTGTGAAGCCACTGACCTCCACAGAACCCAAAGAGCTTCAGGGGAGTGCCGTGCTATCTGACCAGCTGCTAAACATTTTATTAAAAATATCCCCAAACCATTTTTTTTTCTTAGAAATTTTAAAAGGGGGAATGCATGGAAATACCTTGTTTCTGAAACCTTAGTAACAGCAGCAATATTAAAACTGTCAGGTCTGGTTTTGGTGTTTACTTGGATGACTCAGTTTTGTACAGCAGAGGAATTATCAGCTGAAAATCTTCTCACAGCTATGGGATAAAGTGAGGTGGAATGAAAATAAGAGTATGTCACAGGCCATGGTAGGCACTAAGAGATGGAATATGTACCTGATGTATCAAAGTGTCCAAGAACTAAGTTAGTTGCACATGATAATGCCCTTGTCAATTCACAGTCTTCTCACAGACACTACTGCTAACTCAAGTTCATGATCCCTCCTTTTGCCATGTTGACACACATTTTGAATTAGGAAGGTATTTGCAAAACCAAAGAGGTTGAAACAATTATAATGATTTCTCTCAGCTGAATCAATCCTAGTCTTTTGATGACAGAACTCTGCCAGTTCTCCCAGCATTCACAGAGTCTTCTTGGACAGCCAAATTGACATTCTGTCACTGAACACAAGTAGGAAAAATCCAGTTTGAAGGCCCACCTACTGCAAAACTTTCAGGACTAAATTATAAAGCAGAAAGACAGGGTCATTTTCCATTCTGTGATGCTAAAAAGTACTATCTTGCAAAGGCTTCTGTGTGTGTGTGTGTACATATGCACTTTATCTGTTTGGCTTCTGGGTGAAAGGAGCAGAGGGTGGGCACTTGTGTAGCAATGGGCAATTTGTGATGCATTTCTTAAATGTCAGAGTTTAAGATGAATTTTTAAATTTCTGGGAAGGAGGCATGTGATGCCTAGCTATGTTATCCATCCTATCATAGTTCTAACCTCAGGTAAACACAGCATTTCAGGAAAAAAAACTACTTGAGGGTTTTCTCTTCCCACCCCTCCCCCCCCCCCCCCCCNCCCCCCCCCCCCCCCCCCCCCCCAAGTCAGACTATGGTGAGGTTCTTCCAGTTGTGACATAGAGAGGATGCTGTCTGTGATAAGCCCTGAAAGAAAATTGCACACTGTTTACTTTATCAGTCCTTAAATAATTCAATGTTCTTTTCTCACAAATTATATATGCTGTATGGAATACTTCCCTCAGTCAGGAAATAAGTTCTCTCAGAACATACTGCCTTGCTAGCTAAACCCAATCTTTTTTCTTCTGCAAATATGAAAATGTGCCATGTGATCCTACAGCAAGAGGGTCCACAATATGCTTGGCAAAGTATCACAGAAGGAAAGGAAAAAGGAAATGAGACAGTAACAGGTACAACGAGTTAATATGTATGAAGGATCTCATAAAAATAACAGCAACAGGGCACAGCAGTGGAGGAAAGGGAAAAAAAAAAAACATCTGTGGAGTTAGTACTTTAATTCTTTTAGTGAGACAGGCAGCTCCAGTGCAGTATGTCCTTGAGATCACAGTGTATCTTGAACAGTGGTAGGTAGAGAGAAACAGTAAAAAGACACAGAAATAGGCGCAGTGAAAAGGCAGATTTATTTACTAGTAGTACTGTACAGAGAAAAAAAAAAAGAGAAGCCACAGTTACAGCATGGCTGTTGCTGGCAGTGTTCTTGGTTTTTTTATTTTGGTTTTTTTGTACTCATTTTTTTAATCTGAAGAAGAAAAACATAACAGTCAAAAAAGTACACTTCAGGTTACAAAGTACAGCAGCTATCCCCAGCAATTCTAATCCAGTGTTAGCACAGCAGTTTTTCCCCAACAAAATGGGATTTTATTTACATTAGCTCACAAAGAAAGTGGGAGACTAAAGCTTAAAAAAAATCTCAACCACAATCTACATTCACCATAAAAGCTGCATTTTACACAACATTTTCTTGAACCCCTATAAAGAGTTTCTTTGTCTATGGAGTGAACGTAGTTGGGAGGGGCAGAAGACCTTCAGAAATGTGTTCTTTGCATTTATCCTGACCTGCTCCTTCTTGGCTACCTTTGCTGCAGTCAGATTCTGTTGGTCAATGGAAAAGCAAAAACTTTCAGATTGAATATTTCTCTTGTATCTGCCCCTAAGCATTTCCTTGCAAAATAACAGGAATAACAGGTACAATATTTGAGACCATCATCAGTAAATCACCTCAATCATAAATACTGGCTGAACTTCACATATCCTCACATATCCTTCACATATCCTCAAGGCTATCCCTAACCTGCACAGTGCTAAGTATGTGTTACACTTCAAGTTCGTGTAGCTCAAGCATCACGCTCAACTGGGACTTTATATGGTTGCACAAAACCTTAATTTTGGAGTTTGCCTCTCTTTAACAGTCATCTTATCTTGGAGGGATACCGGTAGATTCTTGGCAGCTAATTTCACTGAGAATGCCTTCGCATGCTGGATTAGTCTGTGGGGAAGTTCACATTTTCTCCAGGCTTGTTCGCCCTGCTAATAGCAACCTGACATACAGCGGGGTGGATTGCCTTCTGCTGCTGCAAAAACTGCTTTCTGGATGCTGATATTTTATGTACCTGGACACATCTGGCTCATATGAGTTCAAGGGGCATAGTGTGGAATAGTAAGAGACACAGCAGATTTACCTAAATAGTGAGATTTTAATGGAACCTGCTGTTTGGGCAACCCATAGGATGCCAGATGAATAGAGAGGGAGAGTGCTCCTTTAATATGAAATATGAAGAATCTAGGAAAATGCAGAAAAATGTCCAAATAGTGACGACAAGATACCATAATTTCTTAGGACTGACACCAGCAGGCCTAGGGTGAGTTTTTTAAGTCCGGTCTCTCCTTTCTTCCCCCTCTTTTTTTCTAGGAGACCACAAATAGGGAAGCAGAGGGATGAAAAAAAAGAGATTAGTTGAGCCATAGTGTCCAGAATGAGAACAAGAACAGAGACAGGGGACAGGCAGAGTCTGGGGCAGACGTGTGCAGAAAGAAAGATTTGGAAATAAAAGTTACACTGCCTTTTTTCTGTTGTGTTTTTGTGGAGGTATAAAATTTACCCTTCTGTCCCCTGCATCTCCAGGCAGTAGGATTTTGAGAGCTCTTGGAGGGTGTTTGTCTCCTCAAACACAGTCAGCAAGGAGACCATGCTCTAAAACCCTCTGCAGAAAAGTGCACCAGTTTCACAACACCATTTAAAATTCTAATTAAACTAATAAGAAGACACAGTTAAAGCAGCATAAGCCTTGCCTGTAGCATATTGCTTAAAGACCAGACCCTATACACATTTGTGCATGTGCTTAGATTTTACTTGTATGGGTCATCCCGTTAAAAAGGACTACTTGGGTGCTTGATTTTATGCTCATGGGCAAATCTTTAGGTCTTACAGACCTGATGAATAGATATGCAAGGTCTAAATTTTGGTACAACTCACTAGCATACCAGTGCAAGTTAAAAATGTATACATATACCAAAACTCGCGAACTTGAGTTACTTAGCTAATTCTAAGAAATTAATTAAGGGTTTTTTATTCAATTTCTGAAGTAGATTAATTCTTAGAACAAACCCCTAAATCCACCTTTGAGAAGAATTTGGGAAACAATTGCAGGAAAGCTTTGAAATACAATAGAAGCAAAACTCCACAAAGTAAGAGAAGCTTTTGCAAACTGAAGGAAGGGGCTCGGAATTCTTCACAAGTTTGCCCTTAAGAAAAGTGGCCTATTCTTAATCCACTGAACAGCCTAAGTGGAACCATCACAGGTAAAAAGCTATAGATTTTGCAAGACTCTTTGAACCCACAAGGAAAAAGGGTCGGTTTTATAATTGTTTAATTTTAAATACAAGTGGGAGATTTTAAAGAACTTCATGCACCCTTGTCATTATTTACAAGCTAAGTTAATAGAAGTTTATATTACAAGTTGGATTTATATTCTCTTTGGAGGTGACAATCCATTTATACTCTAAACTGAATAAATGCAGTCATTTTATAGAATTTACTCTTTTACATACAAAAATTACAGTCTATATTTTTGTTGGATATTTTCATAGTCTGCAACTATTACGCTCAGAACTAAAGTTTACTCTTGCTGCTCAGAAGGCTCAAGAAACATAATCTGAGCAAATCCTAAACTTTCCAACAGACAGTGAGAACTGGTTGAAACTTAGTGAGTTTAGAAAAAAGAAAGAATCCATGCCTTGGCATGTGGGAAAGTCTTCTACTTTGTCTAAAATGTTTTGTTCAACTCTTTCCAGTGGCACCATCTCTTGCTCTTTGAAATCTAATGTTGGATAAAATATGACAAAACATGTGTTTCCCCTATTAGTCATACCACTCTGCTGAAAGTAGTTAGCTATTGCCTGCTATGTTGGCTTTCTAGGTAAAGAAATTTGTCTAGCTATAGAACGTGTAGGTCCACCTTTTTCTGTGAAACATGTTTAATTATTTAGCTGTGTCTATAGCAGTTAATATTGGATTCTACTCTTCTAATTTGACTTTTAAAAAAGTGTTGTGATCCTTCTTCCTGGAAAAAAATGCGGTTAGGTCTACAAAAGATCCCAAGAATTTGGGCATTGTCATAAACATATGAAAAAGTTGAAAGGCTCAATGTCATGAGAAGGATGATATTCCAAAACTCAATACCCATCTAGGGTTTGTATCTCATTACAAAAATATTTATTCCTTAAAAAAATACACAAATGTAAAATACTACATTTTCTACTATATCCCCGCTTACTTTCCAAGTATGCCATTTGGATGTTTGACTAAATTAAAAGGTAGAACACCTTTTATTTCTCTAGCAACTCTCTATGCTTTCTGCTCAGATTAGTCTGTGGAATCTTAATAATTTGAGTGTGAAGAATCAGTGGTGAACTTAGGTACAATGGCAGGGGACTAATATATCAGCCGTCAGGGAAGCCCCTCTGAATGTTTGCTCATGCATGTTGGCAATGCCGACTCAGGACCTGATCCTACTGGATGCTAAGCACCATTTCATTTTGTATTTTTCTCAGTAGAAGCACAATGTTTAGAGTTAGCCCCTCGGGTTACACCGCCTTGGGCAAACTCAGCAGTGCATAAAATCTGTATAGGTACATAAGGAACAGCCAAACTACACACTATGTTGATCATTCATGCCCTGATCTTGCAGATGCCTACAATGTTCCTCCTGTGAGCAGTCCTGTGGACTGAAACAGGTCTACACACAGCAGAATTAGGTGTGCACATTTTTGTTTGCAGGACTGAAGTCTTGTACTGCACTGGTAGAGGTACACTTCTCAGAGAAGGGCTTGTGCACTCTTCTCTTGCTGGGGATTGAAAGATAATGTTGTGTTTATACAGCTTTGGAATACAGCCTGCACTTTTTGAAAAAAAATAAGAAAATAAAAGATACAAAAAAGAAGAAGGAAACCCAAGAGTGCTAAGGCAAACTGTCAAATGGCACATCATACCTACTTTGTCATTCATTTAGATAACATCACAAAGGCAGACCAGAGGAGTTCTGTAAACATATACCATACAGTACATCAGCCACAAGAAATTAAAAAAAGAAAACAACCCTGTAATTCTTTTCTTTCTGTATTGATATTCTAGTAATTGAAAGAGATTGCCTAGCCACTAATCATAATGCTGTGGTTTTTGATTTGTATTTTTTTCGGTTAAAAAAAAAAGAAAAAAATGGAAGTAAAATGCAGTGGTTTTCAAAAGAAATGGTCCCTGAATGCAAACAAGGGACGACATGGAGAGTGGGTTTATAGAAACTTAGAAAATACAAAATATAAAAAAGTTTCCTAGGTTACTTTTTTCCCAATCTAGGAAAAAATACACTGAAAAGAGGTTTTTCTTTGTTTTTCTTACAAAAGTTAAGGCGAGCAGTTTGTTGCGGCAAAATGCTATTACTGAACCAGTTTCTGACTCTACTTTTTTGTATCCCCTCATGCTAAAACTGAAAATGTGCATGTGATGCTGTAAGTTAAACAGACAGGGATCTTGCTTAAAACAATATTAAAAAACCTATCTCATAATGATCCTTATAAAAATCTCTCTCTGCTTGACCACAGAGCAGGCCACTTCCTTTGTGCCTGATTGTGCATGGATTTTCACAGGCAGCCTCCTATCCAAGGGTAAGGGGTAAACCAATGCTTTCAAGGCCCAAACCATCCCTGGAAAAACAGTTTACATTCATCAACCCAGCCTAATGCATCTGAATTCCCCTGTAACTTGGCTGCAGGCTAATGGCTAGAAGGGACAAGGCAATGTCCAAGCATGGCTGCTGCCCTTGTGGAGGAGGATGATTGGAATAAGCGTGTTTCAGCTAAGGCCCTGTGATTTCAGACCCCTTAGCTCCTGTTTCATGTTTTTCCTGACCTCAGATGGGGAACTGCCTTTGACCTGTAAAGACCAACCCTATGGAGATGAACCTTTAGCTTTCCTGGACCTACCGGGGCCTGTTAACCATGGAGTTAATGTGAACACATAAAAATGACTGGCCTTCTTAGGCACTCAATGTTAGCTACAAGTACTGAGCAGTAGGTATTTGAGAGGTTTAAGGTTTAAGGCTTGTGCTCTACTTCTAACCACTAAAGGGCCACTTCTGGTCTGTGGTGTGCCACCATCTCCCCACTGTGCTGTGCCTCAGATGGTGCAGTGGTCTCAGACACGTTCTGGTCCCAGCGTCAGCAAGCATCTCCCAAAGCTGGCTGCTAAGGGAGTCATCCCCAAAATGCTGAGTTGGTGCTGAACCAGAAGGTCATCTGACTGGGGAACACATGGCTCGAGATGCAGGGACAGAATGGGTTAGGTTATTATGATACCCCAAATTTCCCAAGCAGGAGGTTTTGGAAAAAAATGTCCATATGGGGACAGGAGTGGCAGGGGGAAAAAGATTACACTATGAAGACACCATGAGGCCAGGGTGGCTGTGAAGGTGGCATCACACCCAGAGAGGAAAAGGTGGTGAGCAACAAGATGACTGGCCAGGCCAGGAGGAGTTGGCTGGGAGATTTGTTTCTGAGTATTACTGGTGAGGTGAGCAGGCCCCAGAGTAACAGAACTGTTGCAAAGCGCGCCAGGCTCCCACATCATTCACAGGTAAATGCAAGACAGAAAGGGCTTCACCCTTTGTGTTGCAGGGCTCCTAAACATGCCTGGGAACAGCCTCACCTGCCGTATTGGGCTTGAAACTTAGGGTCTTGTTTTAAGAAATGTTTAGATTTGCAAATGATTAGCATTTCCGGGAAAAGAGAGAAAGGGGAAACAAAAACCACCCAATCACCACCACCACCTCCAACCAAAAAAAAAAATCCCCAAACACACACAACTCAGCCAAAAACACACACAGGCTGCTAGTTTCTAACAAATAGCCACCAGACCTTTTGTTGCAATATGAGGCTCTGTGGCCCTTCCCCTCTGTGATAAAACTTAACCACCTAAGCCTGAGTCAAAGAATGATGTGCAGAGCTTCTCTGGGTGAGTTTGGTCCTTCTCCCAACCAAAAGCCCCCAGGGGAGGCAAAGGGAGCATGTGGAAGTCTATCCATTTCTGCCACTGCAGTTGATATGGAGGTCAGCAAAATTTCTGCAGGTGTCAAAGAGGTGAGACTCTCTTTTACTATTCTTGATGTTTTTACTAGTTGTTTGGGGTTTTTTTGTTTGACAGTCACCTGGGCAGTAGTGAGAAATTTCATTGACCAGTTCCATAGTGACAGCTGAGTGACCTAACATGAGAATTACTTTTTGCTTTTTTTGTATGTGTAGGTTTTCAGTGTGCCTCATATTACCACCACTGAACAAGTGTCTTTTTTTACTGGCACAGAAAGAAAAGAGTACAGAGCAAGAACTGTGTTTAATCAGATGCTCTGGACTAACAATTAATGCAGTAAAAGCACCATCCAAGAAAGAACAGAAATATCATAGGAACCACCTCAGACTGAAAAGAGGCTTTTGTTTTTTTCTTTTTTTTTTCTTCTTTTTTTTTACTGTTTTTTTTTTTCAGTTGATGTTATTAATTTTCAAAGTCTGATAGTTTCAAAGACACTTCAAAATAATCTTCAGTACTTGTTCACACTATCAGAAAATATAAAACCTGATTTTTAATCTCACTCATGTAGTTATAATTCCAGAGTAACTCCACTACAGTGAGTGAAGTTAAACTTAAGCCAACCCAGTTCGATACAAGAATCAGGTTCATAATAACTCATCATGAAAAAGCTAGCTGCTTTCTCATTTAGAAGAATCAAGGAACAAGAAAAAAAGAAAGACCTATAGATTTTGGATGCCTTCACATTTTTACATTTTCATATTTAATTGTTTTTAAGAGGCCTGATTTTCAGAGGTCATATGAAGAAAAATGTACTGGAAATCAGGCGTCTTTTAGTGCCTCACATTAGAAAATGAAGCATCCAAAACCACCAGCAGTTTTTGAAAGTATTAGTCTTACGGCTAGAGGATCTCCCAAAACAGCTGCTCTGACAAAACTCCAGTGGGCCTCCACAGGAGTTTTACCTGGACAAGCAGGGCAGCATCGGACCCAATTGCCTGTCATTATGTAGGTGCACTGTAGGTGCAATGAAGGTGCACTCTGTGAGAAATTACACTTCCATAAGAACTACAAAAGAAAACTCTGGCCCTGCCCCCATTCCCAGCACCGAGAATTTTGCCACTGAATCCAGTAGGAACAGGGTCAGACTGTCAGAAAAGTTAATTTATATTCTAGGGAAATAGAAAGCAGTATCCCTCTTCTACTGGAGTTCAGCAGGAAAACTTAATGTATAAACATTGGCAGAGTCACTGAAAGTAACTCTGATGAGTGTCGCCATTTCTGTTGGTGTGACAGCTGCATCTTTTTCATGTCAATTTCAACTGTATTTTGGGGAGATGAAGTGCATATACAATACTGTAATCTGGAAGATTTCTATAAGGCAAAATGATCATTCATACATTTTCTAGAAAGAATAATTAAGGTCCACTTCTGGTATCACCAATAAGCGGAAATGGCTAATGGGTTTTTCTGACACTGCAAACTAAACTTCAAAGTTACTAAAAACCAAAATTACGCAATTTTTTGGAAAAGGCTTGTCTGAGTTTTAGCAAATCAAAACAGTAAAGTCATCTGAGCCTTCCCCCACGAAATAAAAAATATGATCTATAAAACAATGCTTAATGTGATTTTTCATAAAAAGGAGAAGTAACATTTTTTTAAGGCTATCATATCTGGTGGCTGTGAAACTCAGACTCCTACAAAATCCTAGGAATCTGATCAAGCCTGCTAGATACTTAAAGTAAAAAGTGTTTTCATTATATATATAAAATATATATATATAAATCAAATAAATATGAAAACATNGTTTTCATTATATATATAAAATATATATATATAAATCAAATAAATATGAAAACATATGTTCCATTTCTCGTTTATCTCTCACTCTGTAGTATTAAGGAAAAAAAACAAAACAAAACACTGTCACCAACAACAGAAAGAAAAAAAGAAGCCAAAAATCCCCAACCCCTCCCCAACACCAAATAGTATGCCTGATGGGAAAATAACCATGCATTCCTCTTCCTGAAGAACTAGAAAGAAAAGCAACCCAACTGCAAGGCAATGGAGGCATTCACTTCCAGTTCACAGTATTGCAGTTAGAAGTACAGTGAGGTCTAGGTAAGTGATGGAGCAGGAGCTGCCTGGAGCGGGGAAGGAGGAGGTGTTCACATGACAATACAGCATTGACAGCGCTTTTTCTTTTGTGTACCTGGGGCAGCTTCCAAGGGCAGGCTCTCTTCCTTCCCCTCAGGAGAGGAGGGCTCTGTCGTGTCCGACAGGGGCCTGCCAGAGACCAGCTCAGCAGCATTCCCATCCATGGTGGAAACATCAGTCACTGTCTTCTCCCGCAGTGACTTCTCGTCGTCTTCGTCGATCAGCACAAGCTCTGCCTTGATGGTCTCATCATAGCCCAGCACTTTCTTTGTCTCCTCTTCATCATCGATGTTCTGGTAGCCCATAAATATCATTGTCACCGGCTGATCTGCACTGGCCTCTGGGGTTTCACCACCACAGGGTTTGTCTTGTGGCTGAGGGTTGACAGCACGTCCTTTGCTGGATTTGTGTACCATTTCCAGCTTTGCCTCCTTGAAGAGCATTTGCTCCTTCATATGGCTAAGGTTTCCATCAGCTACCACATTTTTGTCTGACACAGTCATTGTTTCATACCCTCCTTTTACACTTGATTGTCCAGCTTTTTGCATTAGTTCATCTACGTCCTTTGAGCTTAATTTATGTACTCCATTTTCTACCACTGTGCCACCAGAGTGAACCTCATAGACTACCTTGGAACCATCATCATAGACTTTGAATCCTCTTTGATGGGCCTCATCTGGGCCAACAGGTGAAGCAGAGACAATCTTGGTCTCTCCTGTCTGTTTGTCTTTCTCCACATTAATTTCCATGGTGCACAAAGCTTGAATGAAAACAAGAGAGGAAGTGCATGTTACAACAAAAAAAGCCAGTGAATGGTTAATTGCCAAACAGACAAAGAAAACTATGGTGCCCCTTTTTTCCTACCTCCTGCTTCTAAAGGACTAAGTGCTCTCCGTTAGAGGTGGGATGCAACGCTGTGGACACTATTATACTATGACTTTTTATGTAGGTGGAGGCTGAGCGTATCTGTGGCAAACAGGACCTACTCCTCCAGCTCACGCCACATGGAGCTGTCTCTGGTCAACCAGGAGCACCAAGAGGTTAGGTGTAATTTAGACAAGGGGAGGTGATAGCATGCAGGTTGCCCTCTAACTTTCCATTCTGAACTTGCCTCAAAATTCAGAGAGAACCCCTCTACTCTCTTTTCTGCCATCCAACTGCCAGTTAGTTGGTAACAAGTTTTGTTTGCTGCAACACCCAGACCACTTAATTATCAATACTTGTCCTTGCTTAACTCTTCCATCTGTAGCACTCAAAATATTTTAGAGGGGTGAAGAAGTATTGTTTATTTCTGTTCTACATGTGGGAAAACAAAATCACACGGGACGAGTTCTCCCACAGGTGTGGGGCAGGGCATCTCTCTCAGCTTCCACAGCAAGACATCAACTATGACCTCTGCTTCCAGGTAAAGAGAATGTACAAAATAGCCAAGAAGTGCTCCCTTGTTTATGTGAATTAAGCATTAAGCACCACTGTGAAAGTTGAAGAAAAAAGTAATAATGAACTGATTTTCAAAGAGTCATGAAACAACAGGTAAAAACATGTGTGAGGGCTGTTGCTTTAGCATAGCAAAGGTTTTCTAGCAGTTAAGGATGTAGTAGTGAGATGAAAAGTGTAGACCACACAGTAGGAACAGACGAGCAGTTCTGCTCCAACACCCATTCTGAGATATGATGACATATCACTAGACAGCTTATAAAAGAAAAAATGTGCAAAGGTATCTCAGGCTTTCCAAAGTGTTCATTTGTTTAAGCATTCCTTGTATGCATATGAAGACATTTGGTTCCTGGACAGACATCCACAGACACTTAATTACAAATTACCACAGGCAGTGACACGTGTTTGTGAAACTTACAGTGATCACTTCCATCAACAAACCTCAATGGTATAATCATGATTTATCTTACCTGGGGATACCACAAACTGGAATGTTTGGGGTTTTTTTCCTGATTTACTTTCAAGTGAGTACAGAATATCCTTGCCCCAAGAATTAATGTAGCTTGGTAAGTTTGTATTTTAAAAAGTAATTAATATAAAAAGTTACTGTTACTTTAATATATTTGCTCAGTCTTTTTATTCACACACAGTAGAACTACTTTTCCTGTAACCTTAAAGCAAAGTATTTAATCATCAATAGGAAATTTATTGTGACATGCATCATTACACTGCCTATAGTGCTAGATAGAAGATTAATGTGTTTGTGAACAGGTGCATGCTGTTCTCCATGACATGGTCTCCTTTGTCCCATAGGAGTGCAGACTGGTGGGCAAAATGGCTGGGTCTGGCTGTCTGTGTGCTCTGTACATCTGCTCAGACCTTGGCCAGCCCCAGCAGGACTGGTTAGGTCAACTACAACACCATACAAATGCCTGCATGGAGCCAGGGGACAGAGATGCCAGTGGGTGAAGGAGCATTGCTGCCTCTGAGAGTGATGCATTGCTGAAGGCCAGAGTGGGCTGCAGAAGCACCATTCTCACCTTGACCATTGCAGCCTAGTGGACTATCCCTAAGGACTGTTTTACCACTACTTCAGGAGGTTTGTGGACTAGTTGTGTCCATAGCTGTCATGACCCTGGGCACAGGATGCCCATTTCCACAATAAAGTAGGGCTTACAGATTTTTGATCTCCCTCCTGTGCTGGCATTTTCATGCCTGGCCATCCCACAGCAGCCTGGGCAGCCAGAAAGGAACTGCAAGGCTGAGAGCTGAGCTCTGCTCTGAGGTGTGCAGCTGGAGACTGCAAAGCAGCTTGGCATGGCTGGAAACAGGAAATTAAGGCTGGAAATAAAGAACAAACTGTTGCCCCAGGGCTGGTTAGCAATTAAGCCACAAACCATTGCTCTGAGAAACTGCGGCAGACAGCACCATATTGAAGCTCAGAGAGCAGCTAGGATTGATCACTTGCTCAGGACTGACCCAGCCCAGGAACTGGTGTGCAAGTGCTCTTTATGTCTTACCCAAGTGTTTCTGCTCTGAAGCCTTTAATCCAATTTATAGCGATAACAGAACAAAGAGATGTGGGTACCAACACTCTAGAACTTTCTAGGTGCAGTTTCTTGAGCGGAAAGAAGACAGGAAGAAGAGTTCTGTTTATTGGCTTGATGCCTAGGGCTTGGGTGAATGGGCTCTGAACATCGCTTGACCTCACCACGGCTGCTCAGGCAAATATTGTTCCATAACTTTCAACATTACAAAGGTAAAAATAGAGGCTGGCTTGCCTGTGGTGAAGATCCTAAAACTAGCAGGTTTCTGAGTGGCCAGCTGAAGCTAAGCTGAACCATGAGGCAGCAAGAGCACATTCAGAAAATCATCTCTGATGGGCAGAAGTTCCTGATTTGTCCTGAGCACCACAACTCAAAAGAGTGGGCACCACCAGACGATCAACTGGCTGTCTGTTACCTTCTTAGAGAGAAGTAGCACCTTGAGCTGCACTAGAGCTCCTGTGCTTGTCTTTTCCTTTGAAAATTAAAAACATTATCTGGTGCATGGCATTTCATTACAGACTGGTGATTTTCATGTGAAATAGTTGAGCACCATGTATTTGCAGTGCAGAAGAGGATGCAATCTGCTAGATCCTCTCTGTTTTGATGCACAAATTTAGGTAAATATTGTGCATTAAAAGAAGATTATACAGTGAATGAATTCTGAAGCAGATAGCAAAAATCTGATAGTTAAATCATGTGGACCTGGCCATATTTGAGTTTGTGACCTTGAGGAGCATGATCCTGGCAAGGAGCAAAGACAAACTCCTGAACTTTACAAGAGTGAACTTTCAACTGTTTAAGGTCATGTTTAAGGTCAATGAGATCCCCTGGGAAATTATCCTTAAGGACTGATGGGCTGGCCAGAGCTGACAAGGCTTTGAGATTGCTTTTCTTAGCATGCAAGATCTCTCTATCCCAGTGTGTAGGAAATAAACAAGGCAGGCGGGAAATCAGCACAGGGCTGAGCTAAAGTCACCTCCTCAAAGCAAGGAGTAAGAAAGCAACATCTACCTGTGGAAGCAGGGAGAGTGACCTGGGGAGAGTACAGGAGTATGGTTTAATGTCAGAGGTCAGGGAAGCCAAGGCAAAGCTGGAATAGGACTTGGCAAGGGACGTGAAGAGTAACAAGAAGGAATTCCGTAAGTACACAGAATAGAAAAAAAAAGGCCAAGAACAATCTACCTCCTTGTATCTCCCTGCAAACAAGAAGGGAGAACTGGGGATGACTGATATAGAGGCAGCTGAGGTACTCAATGACTTCTTTTGCCTCGGTCTTCACTGGAGTCAGGCTTCCCAATTCTCTGAAGTACCTGATCCTCTGGGTGGGTTTGAGGGAAGTCAAGACCCTCCCACTGCAAATGAAAAACATGTTTGAGATCACTTGATGAACCTAAATAGCCACAAGTCCATGGCACTGGATGACATGCATCCCAGGATCCTGAGGGAACTGGCTGATATTCAAGGCCAGGCTGGATGGAGCTCTGAGCAACCTGGTCTAGTGGAAGGTATCCCTGCCCCTAGCAGACAGGTTGAGGGAACGAGACGATCTTTAAGTTCCCTTCCAACACAAACTAGTCAATGATTCTTTAATTCTATGTTGTTGCCAAGCTACTCTCCATCATACTTGAAAAGTCATGGCAGTCAAGTGAAGTTCCCACTGACTGGAAAAAGGGTAACACTGCCCATATGTTTTAAAAGGGGAGAAAGGAAGAACTGGGAAACTACAGACCAGTGAGCTTCACCTTTGTGTCTAGGAAGGTCATGGGGCAGATTGTCCTAGACGATATGCTAAGGCATATAAAAGACAAGGAAGTTATCTGAGGCAGCCATCATGGCTTTACTAATGGAAAATCACGCTTGACTAATCTGGGGGTCTTCTGTGATGGAATAATGGCAATGGTCACCAAGGGAAGCCCAACAGACGTCATCTATCCAGACCTCTGTAAGGCCTTTGATATGGTCTCCAAATTGAAGAGACATAGATTTGACACATGGACTGTGGTAGATAAGGAATTGGCTGGCTGGCTGGAACCAGAGAGTTGTGGTCAATGG
>VZSE01009688.1:0-16756 GCA_013398275.1 Promerops cafer
AAGTCTAAATAAGCAGCAGTTTTCCTATACACAAAAAAATCAATCATTTTCTAAGACAATNAAAAATACATAATAGTAACTTACAATAATAGTTAGCAACTTACGGTAAAAGGTTTTAAAAATACATAATAAAATCATTGATAGGAGCAACAAGCTTGTCTTTACAAACAACTGTAAGTCTGCTGTCAGACCATGCTAACACTGGAAGATAATAGAAACAATGGGTAGGCCTCCACTGATTGATGGAAGGTATTTGCCCTTTCAAAACAAACCGTGGGGGGGGAGGGGGGGGGTGTGCGATACACGAAACCAGACACTGTAAGATGAAAGACACAATAGGGAAAAACCCAAACTCCACAAGAATATTTCCATGGTTTCTTTTTATAATGGCCCGAATCACCAAATTACATATTACATATATGTATTAATTTACGTGGTCACATCCCTTACTGGGAGTCCTTATATGGTTTTTTGGCGTCTTCTTTGGTGGTCTTCACTGTCCAGTGTCCTAATTTCTAGGTGGCCATTTCTTGACCCCAGCTCTTGAGTACTAAGTATATATCTTCTACTATCTTCTTTATGGCTCTAAGTTCCTTTACCAGCCAGTAATCCTTTCCATTTGCCTTCTTAACTGGAAAAATAGGGGTATTAAATTTGGATTCACATTCCTTCAATAGGCCATGTTTTATAATTTTTTTTTTCCACAAAGGGTAATAACCTGTTATGACTTTCTATTTTCAAAGGATCTTGCTTTTACCTTACCAGTCTCGCTCTAGGTTTCAATTTAGTTCTTACACGCCCTGCTCTTTTGTATCTCCCAGGCACCTCTCCAGCCCAGACTATCGAAATCACTCAAGTGATACTGGCAGATGGATCATGTCCAGTTTTGGAGACTGTAGTGCAAAAATTAAGGCTTCCACATAATTAGGTTAGGGAATAATAGCTTGTATTTTGACATTTTTAAATTTGATTTCAGCATTTAATTTTTTCAATAAATCTCTCCCAAGGAGAGGCTTTGGTGAATTGGGTAGATACAAAAATTGGTAAGTCATCCATTGTTCTCCTAATCAATGGGCTTGAGAAATTGCCGAGTTTCACAATTCCCTGTTGCACCAACAAATGTTATGGAATCATTACTCAAGTTTTCTTTTACTGGATTTAGCACAGAGTAACTAGCTCCTGTATCTATTAAGAATTCTACCTCCTCATTTACCTCCTCATTCCCCAGCTTAGCTGTAAGCGGAGGT
The DNA here is from genome assembly GCA_013398275.1 of Promerops cafer. Classification (NCBI taxonomy): domain Eukaryota; kingdom Metazoa; phylum Chordata; class Aves; order Passeriformes; family Nectariniidae; genus Promerops; species Promerops cafer. The sequence goes on from VZSE01009688.1 coordinate 1,248, forward strand.
TCTGCAGGGGAAGAACCCTCCAGTCCCCCTCAGTCATCTTCGTTATGGCCATGAGAGGGGGGCTTTTATGTTTCAACTGCAGATAATCCCTTTTCCAATGTCAGTCTTTCTTACAATGTGCACACTAATTAATACCAAGTCTCCCAGGGAGGTTCGAGGTAGGTTGTTCACGCCCTTGTCTCCTTCCTTTCCTCGGGGGCACAATTCCTTTGGAAATTGCTTCCATAATTGCAACTACTTTTTGTTTTGTTATTTCTTGCTTGTTTTCTCTATTCTGATAAACTCGCCAAGCAACATCTAACAGCTTCCCGAAATCATACTGGTCTTGTCCCTGAGCCTTTTGTAATTTCCTTCTAACATAATCTGAGGTGCTGGAAGCTAGGATTTTTCTTTTTTTTTCTTCTTTTTCTCTCAGGGAATTTTCTCCCATATGTTGCCTAAGAGATGATAACGATGGTACTTGAGAGAGACACAAGATGTAGCCAAGGAGGAGGGGGAGGGGTGCAGCTGACTGTACTCTCACAGCTGAGGGGCTTTATCTTGGGAAGGGCAGAGATACCTTGAGATTTTGGCTGGGGGGTGAGGGGCTGGGCTTGACTCCTTTTTCCCTCGCTTTCCCTCACCCTTACTGTGGGTGAGCTTCTGCTCGCAAGAGCAGCTGTTGAACTGGGACCTTTCCAACACCTCACCTCACTGGGAATGGGACCTGTGATGGTTTTGCATGGGAGGCATTCATGGAAGTGATGCAAAGGGAAGCTGCTAGCAGTTTCCTCTGTGTCTGGCAAAAGAACCAGTCAGTAATAGCTTTGAGAAATGACAATTTGTTAAACCACTGAGAAAGCTGTACATGCCTCTGTGAAAAAAAAACAAAACAATCATGTTAAAGACAAAAGAAACTCAGGAAGGCTCTCTTTCCCTTCTGACCAGCAAAGGCCAGGCTGGGCAGGGATCCCCTCCCCCTAACACCAGTTGCTGGGCAGGGGGAGGGGAGGACGCGGAGGAGGGGGCTGAGTCCAAGCCTGGCTGCTGAGATCCCAGCCGCTTTCCCCCTAGAAAAAACTAGAGGAGGCTCTGCAGCCCTTGCAGAAAAGCAGCCTTGGGCTGGGCCAGCTCAGCCTTTCCCCCCCACCACGGCCTGCGGGGCTCAGCGGGGCCTGGCCCGGGCCCAGTGGTTGCTGGGCAGGAGAGGAGAATCCATCAGTCCCAGCGTGCTGGCTGCTGAGATCCTAGCCACCCTGCAGCCCAGCCACAGTTCCCGCTGCAAGTACTGAGCCCAGCTGGGGTCATGTGACCATCTGCAGGCCCCAGGCGAGATGTTAACTCTTTCAGTGCTTCGATTCTCCCTTAAGTGAGAGAAAAGAACAAAAATGCAAGCATGTAGAGGAGCAACACGAGGATACTGAGGTCAGTAAAGAAGAAGTTGAGTCCCAGATGGGAGGGATGAGGAGATGCCTTGATCTTGGGGCTGAAATCATCTTGTGAAGCTATGGAGAAAGATGTAATTGGTACATCAGACTCTGTTTCCCTGTAACACATGAAAGCATGGGGAGATGAAGGGTTCAAATTGATATGAACAAAACTAAAGTAAGCAGATGCTGAAGTAGTTGTGATCTTATGAGAAGTTTGAACAGAGAGAGAGAGCAAGAAGTGATGAAGATCCTGTGCCTCCAGAGAGAAAAGAAGATGACCTCTGCTCCCAGAGATGAAGAAGATCTCACAGATAGATGAAGAGAACCTTTGCTCTTGAACAGTTCATCTTTAAACTGGTACCCCATAAGTTGACATGGCCCATAAACACAGCTGTGGGAAAAGCTGTGGGAAAATGGGAGGGGTTCCACAATGGCAGATTTCCCCAGGTGGCTGCTATTCGTGGGAATTAAAAGCCACGAGAGAGCTATTTCCTTGTGGAGAAGTCTCCATAATATTAGCAAGAGGGACTTCTCTCCCTAAGGGAACTGAAGTAATACTATTCTAGAGGTGGTGAGCTGACTGAAAATTTTAGGTTTTGTTTCCTTTATGTTGTCAGTGGGAAAGAAAAGTTGTAGGGAGAAGAGAAGGTTCTGAAGGTTTTGTTTTGATTTCTATTACTCTTTCTTTTAGTTACTGTCAATAAACCTTTCTTTATACCCTTTCAAAGTTTTGAGCCTGCTTTGCCTTTCTCCTAATCCTATATCTCACAGCAGGAAATGAGTAAATACATTCTAGTGAGTGCACTGGTGTTTTGCCAACACTGAAACTATCACACTAATTAGTGCATTGGCGGGGAAATCTTAAATTGGCGAACCTAAACCACTACATGAAATTGGTGTTTCTGCCCGGTTTCGAACTGAAACTGCCACGGGACCCCAACCCCCTCCCCCTTCCCAGAGAGCATGTCGCCCGACTGTGTGCGGCAGCTGCTTGCAGAAGCCCGGCTACCACTGCCTAGCCCTTCTGTTTCTCTGATGCTGCTTCAGACTTTTTGCTACACTTTAACCCAGCACCCTGTGTCTGCCTGATCCCCAGCTCCTGAGTAAGGGCAATACCGTTGTTTTGCGTGACTCCTGCTTTGTCAACCTTATCTACTTCTCCAAGTCTACATTGTTCCCTTTATTTGGTAAGAGTAAAATGTTGTTCTGTTCTACTATCCTTATCAGTTTTTTTATTAAGTTTAGGAGTCTTTTCACTTTTTTGTCTGATTTCTAGATGAGAAAAAATATGGGAAAATGCAAAGCTAATTAGTCTATTCCTATTATCACATTCTTTTTCTTTTTGTAATATGGACAAATAGTTCCTTTGAAAGTCTTTCAAGGGTATTATTATCACCTTCATAACCTGGTAACTTCTTTGAAGGCTGGTTGCAGTTTTGGCCCTTGTCACAGGGAATATATAATTCATTAAAAGTAAGTGCTTCTTTCTCAACACTGACTAGGAAAAGAAGGGTTTTCTTCTTTTTCTGATCGGTTAGTTTGCAGATCGCAAGTAGACTTTAGCAGTTTTTTCTGATGTTAAGAAATAGCTACTGTCAGCAGCTTGTTACATACACATTACTTTGGTAATGCACCTTCTGCCTGTTGCGATAGCAACCTCAGAACATTACCTCAGCAGCCATAGAAATTAATTTTTATAAAAGTAAAGTAATTATAGCTATAATTGACTTCTTAGACGGGGTCTGTAGTGTAAATTTACACAGTGCTAGGTTACTGTTTTTTTTTAAAAGTAACTTTATGCAATTTTCTTCTTTTTTTTTTTTTGTTTTGTTCCTTTGTTTTATGCTTAGCTGAGTACATACCATTTGGGTGAGAGGTCATAACTACAATATGTCTCATCAAAATAAGATATTTCTTAGCAGATGGCAAAAATAAAATCCTAGTTCCATGTAGTTCTGCCCTAAATTGTTTTCATGGCACTGCTAACTGTATAACTGACTCCTTAGTAATAATAGTGATTATCTGGTTTTGGACTCCACCTTAAGACAATGGTCAGAATGTTTCCAAGATCCATATCTTTAATATAATTTTAAATTTTGAAGTTAATAAACTAATAAAACATCTGTTTTTGGCAATTGTTTGCAACACTTTTTGTGAAAGTCCATGTTTATGACAATTTCCTTGTTTGTTTGAAAGAGTGCATGTGTGTAGCAACTTCTTGTGTATACTGAACCAGCAGTTGTCACAAAATCTGATTGCAGAATTTGTGCATGCATGTATGTGGTAAAACTTCTAAGGGCTTGTGATTTTATTTGGGTGTTGTCTTTTTTTAGTTAGAACCTTATCCTAAAATCCCTTATGCATGCCTGTCATGTGATTAAAATTTTTATATGTGCACATATCACGGGTAACCCATAATGCTATTGTATTCCATATCTATCTGTGCCCAAAAATTGTTACTGCCTTTTTAAGACCCTGCAGCCAGAAAACAGAACCGGGGGGGGGNGGGGAGAACTTTGCCGCAGTGCCAACAGACCCGTTCTTTTCCCCCAACACACCTGCAGTGCGGAGGACAGCAGCACCAACACCAGCGGAGTCCAGCGGGTGGCAGGAGGAAGCAGCAGGAGGCAGTGCTTACTTCACACATGCCGGCAAGTCTTCATCTGCCACTAGAACTGCTCCGCAAGCTCCTACCTTCCTGGGAGGGTTTGCCGCCATCCTTCCCCCTTGTCTCCCAGACCGTGCGGTCACATGTGAAGGCTGCCATCTTGGGGGAAGGGTCAGATGCCATTTTCCCTTTGTCGCCTTACATGTGGTTGCCAATGGCAGAAGCCATTTTGGAAAGGGAATTTCCACCATTTTGGGTGTCTCTTTGTTCTCGGGACTTTGTGAGATTTAGCAATTTTGTATCTAGTGATTATTTACTAGGGTTTTTTGCCTGTTGCAGTTTTGCTTGTTAGCAAACTGTTATTTTTTTTCACTTATATCTATTTGTATTTCACTTCTCCTTATTGGTGGAAAGGGACTGGTTAAAACAAAGGGAAAGAACTCAGTGTTCCCCTTTAAATTGTCTTAAACCAAGACAGCACATTTTCTCACATGAGTACTGTATTTGTCAGTAGTTTGATTAGAACAGCAGTAGATGAGTGCTTTAAAAGCCATGGTGAATTGTGTCTTTAATAAGTAATGATACAAAAAATTAAAATATTCATTTTCTGATAGTGTTCACTTTTACACTTCATCCAGAGTAGTCTGTATTCAGAGATTCTCAAGACATTTCATGTAGCCCTATCATTTTGTTATATATCTTTTAAATTAAATGTCTTCACAAGTACTTTTCTGGTTGTAAATAAACCTGTGGAAAAGGTAACTCCATCCTGCTTCCCTGCTGGAGGTTACAAGCTTCCCATACCCCAGTCTGTATCAGTCAAACAAGTTGTCTTAATTTGAGCAATTTCCATAGTGTTTCTTTCCTATTTCAAATAATTTTCACAGCAATAGATCATGGAGACATTGCACAAGAGCTAGAGTTAAGCATTGTAAGATGTGACTTGGTGATTTGTGTCATTATAAAAACAAACCATAGAAATATAGTGATTTCATTATTTTGTTTTAAATCCCTTTGCTGTAAATTACTGACTTTTATGTGTTTTTTATCACTATGTAACTACTTTAGAAAATGATTGTGAGTTGCATCCACTTTTGTGTATGGGGGAGACTGCGGGCTTGTGCGAACATGAAGAGACTTGTTGCTGCCACTGCCTGCTTGATGGGGGTGTGAGGTAGCCAACATGCTCGAGCCCTGTCCAGACCTGGTGAGGGCTTGTAGTCACTGCTCTTTGCTTACGAGATTGTAAAGTAGCCAACCTGTTCGGGCTTGTTCAAACTTGTACCCCAGCACAGCGAGCATACTACGACCCCCTGACGAACTGCCTATAAAAGAGATAGTGACCGAGAGAAGGACGGACGTGTTGGTGGAGCGGAGACTCCCCGCGTTCCCAGCGCTGTTTGCTTGCCTTTTATTGCCTAAAATTCTACAATAAATTTTAAGCTTATAATTTTGTCTTTTCGATTATTGATCATTTATAACAGCATGGACTGTGACTTATGGAAAGAGCTGTAGTTAGAAGCAGCTGGAGTGAGGATTTGGCCTGCACAGTTGAAGTTGGAAAAGGTGTTTGATGTTTTGATGGTTTTATTTAAAGTTGCTGCTTGTGCCAGAGACAATACCAGTGTGATTGTCATTACTGTTCTCTATTATATGCTCACTGTCAGGATGCTAGGCATCCTCAGGTGTCAGGAGGGAATATGCGGATTGAAACCAATTCAAGCCTGTTGCTCTCCTCAAAATTCTTCTCCTAGTTGTTCAGTTCTTATACTCTATATTGAGCTTAGCCATGCATGTGCTCCTCCCATGCTGGACTGGCTAACTCAAAGAGATATTCACACTCTTTTAATGAACTCAGAGAAAAACATTTACATCACCAGTTGATCCACTCAACTCATTGATCCAACTCTTTTGATATGAAGAAGCCTTGAATATAACTCACTGCAATAATAAAGACTTATAAAATATGATAAACCAAAGCTATGATAAATCCTTTATCAAAGGGTTATCAAAGACGGGGCCTCAATGTGAGTGCTGTGTGCAGTTCTGGGGCCCACAATTTAAAAAGAATGTGAAGGTCTTTGAATGTGTCCAGAGAAGGACCACCAAGCTGGTGAAAGGGCTGGAAGGCATGTCCTGTGAAGAGCAGCTGAGGACTCTAGGTTTGTCTGGTTTGGAGAAAAGGAAGCTGAGGGGTGACCTCATGGCTCTCTGCAGCTTCCTGAGGAGGAGACATGGAGAGGGAGGTGCTGAACTCTTCTCCCTGGAATCCACTGACAGGATGTGTAGGAATGGTTCAAAGTTGCGTCAAGGGAGGTTCAGATAAGGAAACATTTATTTACTCAGAGGGTGGTCAAACACTGGGAGAGGCTTCCTAGAGAGGTGGCTGATGCCCCAAGCCTGTCAGTGTTTAAGAGGCATTGGGTCAATGCCCTTAATAATATGCTTTCCGTTTTGGCCAGCAGTGAAGTGGTCAGGCAATTGGACTACATGATCATTGTAGGTCTCTTCCAACTGGAACTATTCCATGCTTTTCTAAAAAAAATAGAATTCTAAATGTTCTGTATTACTTTAACAACTATGATAATATTTGAAAATCGTGTGTGCTGGTAGCATGTATTTAGGTTATAATAGTATTCCAGTCATCTTTTCCTTTTTACGTAAATATTCACTTTTATTCATTTATACTTTCCGTATTCCTGCTCAGCATTTTGAAATAGTCTGTCAACCCAATAAGTTACTTTAAAAAAATTACACCATTACCCCGTTCCTCCTATTGAAAAATGTGTATGCTGTTCTAGAAAAATAAAAGTATACTCTTACACAGTTAATACAAAAGTCATTTTAATGGTATTGAGCATGTCTGTTGGTTTGTTCTACTAGCATTTTGGGAAGATTGTACATGACTAAGGAGAAACGATTAATTTCTGCTATATTCCAAAATATTCAGATGTGGTACAAAGCAGTGGGTGCAGTAGAGCAGAAACACCCTGATGACAATCCTTATGATACACACGCTTACCCACTGACAATTTTTTTAAAAATTAATTATATTATTTTGGATCAGAGGGAACATGAGCTTTAAAGAGAAATAAAAGGAGATTTTATTGATTTTAGACTTTTGAATGAAATTTTGTATTGGTGATGCAGACAAAGCTTTCAGACTGATTGCCAGAAATGTTTAATTCCAAGTTGATAAAATAATCAAAAGTTATATCTACTGCCAGCAACTAAGTACAATGCAGCAGCTCACTCGCTCCCCTGCTTTTCCCCTCTCCCAGTGGGATAGGGAGGAGAATCGGGGGAAAAAAATTAAAACCCATGGGTTCAGATAAGAACAGTTTAATAACTGAAACAAAGTAAAATATAATAATAATAACATTAATAATAATAATGATAATAGCAATAATTATAATAAAAAGATAAAAAGGAAAGAGAGAATGGAGCACTCCTTTTCATTTCCTTTCCTCTTTTATGTCACGATTGCTTTTTTCTGTTGTACTTCTTCCTATCCCACACCTCTTTTCCTAAGACTACCTTTCTCTTTTCCTCAGTGGGATTATGGTCTCACTGTCTTGCATTCCTGTTATTTCTTCCCATCTATAGTTACCTTAACGACTTGGACCGCATAGCAGATTCGGCCTATCTACCAACTCAGCAAGATGTGCTTAGAGTTCGAGTCCCAACAACAGGGATCATTGAATATCCATTTGACTTACAAAGCGTCATTTTCAGGTAGAAAAAAGTTTAACACCCATTTGCTTTGTTTCTTTTGTTTCCTTTTACATTAGTAATACCATGTATAGGATATTGGTTAAATGTACAAATTATTCAATGTTTTTTAAATTTGAGCTTGGTGTTAATTTTATTTTCATGTTTTTGTCCATATATGATTAGCAGCTGTTGTTAAAGGTGTCAAGAGGATGAGAAACAGATTTGTCTTTTTCTGAAGGTAGTTATTATTGATAGAAAAACAGGAAGTAAAAAATTAGTACAAATGTTCTATTATGAATAATTATGAAATGGAAAGGTACCACTTCTGTACTTGATTTTTATAGAGATGTGATATTTTGCAAATTTAATGCCATTCCTACAAATAATTTTCCCCACAGCTCATTCTGAGGGCAAATACAATTGCTAAAGAATAACTATGCAGTTACAAGTACAAGTTAGACACCCGAGTGTCTAGTTACATTGAGATCCATAATAAATTTGGAGTACACTCTGCCAGCAAATTTGAGTTTTTATTTTGGCTATTAACAACTTCAGTAAATACAGATTATATTCTATTTATACTCTTAAAATTAGGCAGCTTTGACAAGTTTGGAATTTTGACTGGCAATTTCTTGGGAGAACGGCAGGCCACCAAATTAATTCTGTGGACGTATTTCTGCTGAATATACAGAGCATACATTCTAGAATTGCGACTCAGAATCATAAGTGTTTTGAATAACAGAAATTTGAGGGCTTTGAGACCCATAATAATTCAAATTCAGAAAGCACATCAAACTAAAAAGCAAATACGATAACTTATTTATTTACAACACATTCCATTAGTCTTTAATATGAATGGTAACAGTTTTAAGAAGAACCAAATTGTTTTCAACTAAATTCTTGAATTCAGTGTTTCATGTGTTTGTATGTTTATCTGCAAAGGTATTTGTGGAGTTGATGTGATCATTGTTAATTTTGCAGAATGGTGGATGTAGGAGGCCAACGATCGGAAAGAAGAAAATGGATACATTGCTTTGAAAATGTCACATCTATCATGTTCCTAGTAGCTCTTAGTGAATATGATCAAGTGCTTGTGGAGTCCGACAATGAGGTAAGCAAGCATAGCATAAATCACAAGTTTTTAGGAAAACATAATTTCCCTAAAATTAATTTTAAATTTTATTTGAAAATTTATTAAAACACAACTTTGTAGAGAGCTTTGGTGTGTGTGTTTTTACATGTTTATTTGGATATTAAATTTTTTGGACCAGTAAAGTGTAATGATAGATTGAATACTTCATGCTAAACAGCAAAACAGAAGGTTGCTAGTCCTTTTAAGACATTTTCAAAGCAGGCTGGCTTGTCCAGTCCTGGTTGTTTTCCAAATGTCTACCAGCAGTTGTATGCAACTGCAGGAAATTAAATGAGAAGTTCTACATGGATTAAGATGCTAATCTTCAAATAACATGACACAAACTGATCTCTTCCATGGAGGGTCAGTGGAACCTATCTATTTTGTGTTAAAGGTGGAATAGCTGACGGTAGAGAAATGTTCCTATTGTAGCTATTTGCATGGTTAATGTTGTGTAGCAGAGCCATAAAAATACAATGGGAATTAAAACAAAATTCATAGGTTCTTTGCTAGAACAGACCCTAGAGTAATAAACTTCATTCCATTGACTTAAAGTATAGGATTTATATTGGCTTATATTTCCTACTTGTGTTGCTATTTCAAAGAATAACAGAAATAAAAAACTCATGGGTGGTGATACATGAACTAAGTAGGAAAAGTGCAGGAGTACCCAGTGTTTTGTATACAGCTTTAAAAAGTAGGGGAGAAATGTAATATTTGGACTTTTTCTTTCATAAAGACTATTCCCATTATTCATCAAACTTACATAAGTTACTCACCAGCACTGTTCTATGCAAGTTTTTAGCATTTATTTACAAAATTTAGGTGAAAAAAGAAAACATTTTAATGTTCTTCATGACTGTATATATATGTTGACTTCATTATTTAAGAGAAGGGTTGACATACCAAGGTAAAACAGATGTCCCCGGGCAGTCATGATTGTATTCTCAACTTTTTCCATATTAATTTTTTCAAGAAAGACTAGGAGTTCTGAAAGCTTTTTGTCTCCGTTTGGGAGGAAGTGAGTTTTTTGGGAAGTTTTAGTTAAACCAATCAGTGGTCAGATTCGAATATTGACACCTGGTGTGACCACTGAAGACGTGAGTCACCTCTGAAGACACACGGGGTTAAAAGCAGAGATTTCCCAGAGTTCGCTCTTTCGCCCCTGGTAGCCCAGGGAGCGGCACCGTCTCTCCCCCGCCCGGCCACATGGCTGGGTGGGGGAGGGGAGCCATGGAGGCCCACGCTGAGGTAGGCCGGAGCCCCGGAGAGAGAGAGAAGGTGGAAGGGAATGGAACCGGGCCAGCTCCTGCAGGACCGAGGGGTGGAAAAAAGCACTGAGGTATCTTTTGTCCCCCCCCCCCCAACCCAACCCCAGAAGAGCGAGCGAGCCTGTGCCGGCAGAGGAGGCGGCAGGGGGGGGTGATGCCCAGCATGTGGGAGTGCCACCGTGAGATCTCAGTGCCCTGAGGGCAGCGGAGCTCGGACTTTTAACCCTTTCCTGGGTGAAGGAAACTTTGTGAAACATTAGTCCTCCTGGCTGGTGGTTGGAGAGAGAAGAGAGACAGTCTGGGACCTGAGATGTTAAGAAGATGTGGAAAAGCTGAAGTGGGAGGAGATGATGGAGTGGCTTTTTTAGCTGGACTTTTCTTGTATAGCCATAGACTGAACCAAGCTACCTGTAATACATGAGACTGCATTTGGGTGGATGCTATAGCCTGAGCCAAGAGACTGACCTGCTGTAATGGTATTATATAAAGGAGTGAACAGAGGAAGATGAAGAGGGCGTGGTGGTGCCTTCCATCTTCAGGGAGAAGAGCTCTGTTCTTGAGAAAACCCTCGGCCCCAGGGGATGAGAAAATGGGGGGGACTGTTGTCCCAAAAATGAGACACGGTTGTTTTTTTGGCACTTGGCAAAGCATCCTTGAAGAGCCCTGAGCAGTTTCGGTCCATGGACGGTGGTGAGAGCACTGTACATGGAAGGAGCATGTCACGATGGCAGAGTTTCTCCGGGCGGTGCCATGTGTGACAAAGAAACATGGGGAGTTTCAACCCTGTTTCGTGGGGAGGACTGTGGTACAAGAGAGACTCCTCTCTCCCCTGATGGACTGAGAATTGATTACTTGAGTGTTGGTAACTTGATCAGGACTCCAAGATTTTTGTCTCACTGTGCTTTGGTGAATTTGGGTGGGAGGAGGAGGAATGTTTTAAAAGGTGTTCATTCTGTTTTCCTATGTGTTTCTGATTTTAGTTTGTAGTTTAATAAAGCTTGTTATTTTTCTCTTTTTTTTCTAAGTTTAAGCCTGCTCTGCTCTGTTCCTGATCACATCTCACAGCAGTTAGTTAAAGAAAGTACATTTTCATGGGGGCACTGGCATTGGGCCAGTCCCAAACCATGACACTTTTAAATTTATACTTTTCCAGTAAAAGAAAGAATTCTCATTACAGTCTTTATATCATCAGACATCTCCTTAAAAAGTACAGCTGTTACAAAGAAAAAAAAATCAGTTGCTTATACAGTGACTATATCTTATTTATTTTTGTATTTTTTTTTAACTTGGCTGGTATCAGAATGCTTTTATTTTGTTTTTTAAGACATATATTTGATGTTGTGATCCAAACAGTAATGGAATCTGACAATACATTATAAAACAAAGCTTTATTGTGGAAGTAAGAAAGATGAACAACAATTCCCCCATATAGCAACTCACCCAATCACCAATAGTGAGTACAGGATCATAAGCAGTGCTATGGCCCTGGTGGACTGCCAGGGACATTTGGTGTCAGGGTCATCTGGCAGAAACAGCCAATCATGCAAATGCCTTTTAAATGTGGAAGAGTTGTGACAATGTAGGACAGAGGCAGAGTGTTGGCAGACTGTCTAAGATACCAGTATTGGTTAAGGGACAGGGTATCAGAAGGCAAGATGTCACTTCCAGCCTGTGATTCTCTCAAATCATCACTTGACATGGAGTTATAGGCAAGGGTGTTATTTTGATGGGTTCTTAGTTATATAAAAATCTAAATGAGGTTGGTGTTCCAAAACCTGCAGTTTATGTTATACAGTCTGAGGTTGAAAGGTGGTGTATCATGAGACGGGTACTGTAGAATCACCTCTATCAAGTATCCGTTGTGCAGGCATCTGGGAGGTGATTACTGTTATGAATGGAGAGAAGAGCTTAAACAAGTCCTGCCTTTGACTCAGATTTCTGGCAGTAGATCTGTTTGGGGCGGCCTGCACCCCAGATCACTCTTGCTCGCGAGTTCTTAATCATTGCCGATTAGGTCTATTACAAAATGAATAATTTATTTAATAGACACAAATTTAACAGACATAAGACTTTAACAGATTGCTTCCTACACAGAATAAACAAAAAAACCCACTACTAGTAGATAAACAGTACAGTGCACAAGTGAGGTACCTATTATTACAGCTAGCGAAGGAATAGTATAGATTAGGATTCAATGTATCTTACCATCCAATTTCTGATGGGGCACACATAGGATCCTTTCCTCTCAGTTTCCGGAAAAGTAACCACAAAGATGCGTCCAAGCTTCGGGAAGAAGTCCTACGCATTTCCAGGGAGTGTGTAGGAGACTTCTGCTTCCGTGAAAATTTGTGTAGCTTTTATAGTTGTAAAATTAGTGTCTTTCAGTCAAGGATTCCTGGCTTATCTCTCTACATCTTGCTCTCAAGGCAAGGGGTGTTTATTATCAGCTGGGGATCTCACCTCCCTCAGTAATTTATGTGAGGGGGGAGAATGTCCAGAGCTATGCACCAGCTGATGGACAGAGCAGATAAGCTTTTTTGTGGTAGAGGGGGGATGTCCTGCCAAAATTGCTACTGCATTTTCCCAATTGCTGTAAGAGAGGCTGTTAAAGAGATTACAACCAGCTTTTCTTTATATCTAGTGGCCCCAACCCCAGTCAGAGTGGCTTGACATGACTGGAAAATGTTTTACAACACAGTCCACAACCCCATCCACTGATATGAAACAAAACATAAATAATGACAATAAAGTAGATAATTTCAAAAAGTACAGCCAAAATATTTTGACAGATGCCCTGAGATATGGGAGCCAAGAGGTAAGCCATGACCACAATTTGCCAATTCCCCAATCAGTATCTTCAGTTGCTACCTGGTGCAAGGACTTTAGTTGTTCCTGGATTTTCTTATGGTCAGTCTCAATGCATAGATCTTGGCTGACACAGACACAGCAGGTAGTATTTACTAATGTACAAATGCCACTTTATGTAGCTGTCAAGTACTCTGAAGATAGTGGGTTTGAACAGTAGTCTGTGGTACCTGAGCAACTTCTTGCTGGAGTGCTTGGATGGCATCAATTGTTACATTTTCTATCTTTTCCAGAGTAGCAGAGATTGATGATTGCTTTCTCCAGCTCAGAGACCCCTAGACAAGGAAGGAGGGTCCAGGGAAACTGGTGAAATATGCATTCTCATTCTACTAAAGGGTTAAAACCACACCAATGTCGCAGGGCATCAGGATAATTATGGACATGGGTCCTGAAGAGGTTTACTTCAACATGCATTGCAGGCACTATTAGTCTGGGTGCGTAGACCTCCTCTCTCTCCATGGGAAGATTTTCATGGCACAGCTGCTGCACAGCCAGTATAGGCCGGGGGCACCTATTTTGATAAGGTCACAGCAGCAAGTGGTGTCTTTCAGGCAATTGTCAGTATTGGCATGGTAGGTTTGCATGGTGTAGGATGGATCCTGCTGCATGGTTTGTCATTGATCATGGGACAGATGATAGCCCATAAAGTTTTGGAGGGCACAGAATTCTGATCCATGATTTACCAAAGTGGCAGTCGGTAGTCAGTGTTTGAGAGACTAGCCTAAATAGAGTAATATCTAACAAAAATTTTACATGCACAGCCCTACAATTCCACCAATACCAGCATTCCTACCACAGGAAAACCTTGGTTCACAGATGCAGGATGCTATGTACAAATCCAACAATCAGTTCCCTTCCTGACATTCACCAGCGCCTGAGAGAATTAGCAAGTTAGGATACCAACCAGCAAGGTTCTGGTGGACCTCTTGGGGAAAAGTGGCTGGAAAGATGCTGGGCAGCAAAGGATCCGGGGGTGTTGGTCAGCAGTTGGCTGAATATGGGCCAGAAGTGTACCCAGGTGGCCAAGAAGGCCAATGTCATCCTGGCTTGTGTCAGCGTCGTGGTTTAACCCCAGCCAGCAACCAAGCCCCATGCAGCCACTCGCTCACTCCCGCACCAGTGGCATCTGGGAGAGAATCAGAAGGGTAAAAGCCAGAAAATTCGTGGGTTGAGATAAAGACAGTTTAATAGGGAAAGCAAAAGCCATGCATACAAGTAAAGCAAAACAAGGAATTAACTGCTTCCCATGGGCTGGCAGATGTTCAGCCATCTCCAGGAGAGCAGGGCCCCATCGTACATAATGGTTACTCAGGAAGACAAATGCCATCACTCCAAATATCCCCCCCTTTCTCCTTCCTCCCACTTTATATACCGAGCATGATGTCATATGGTCTGGAATATCCATTTAGTCAATTTGGGTCACCTGTCCTGGCTGTGTCTCCTCCCAACCTACCATGCACCCCCAACTTCCTTGCCAGCATGGCAATACAAAAGCAGAAAATGCCTTGGCTCTATGTAAGCCCTGCTCAGCAATAGCAAAAACATCTCTATATTATCAACCCTGTGTTCAGCACAAATCCAAAACACAGACCCATACCAAACCACTGGGAAGAAAATTAGCTCAGCCAAAACCATCACAATCAGAGTAGGGCCAGCAGGACTAGGGCAGTGATCATCTCCCTGTACTTGGCACTGGTGAGGCCGCATCTTGAGTACTGCATGCAGTTTTGAGCCCCTCACAACAAGAAAGACACTGAAGTGCTGGAGCATGTCCAGAAAAGGGCAACGAAGCTAGTGAAGGGTCTGGAACACAGGTCTTATGAAGAGCTGCTGAGGGAGCTGGAGGTGTTTAGTTTGGACAAAAGGAGGCTCGGACGAGAACTTATTGTTCTCTACAGCTACTTGGAAGGAGGCTGTAGCGAGGTGGGTATCAGTCTCTTGCCCCATGTAACAAGTGATAGAACGAGAGGAAATGGCCTGAAGTTGCACCAGGGGAGGTTTATATTTGACATTAGGAAAAAATTATACATCAAAGGGGTTGTCAAGCATTGGAACATGCTGCCAAGGAAAGTGGTTGAGTCAGCAACCCTGGCAGTATTTAAAAGATGCGTAAGCATGGTGCTTAGGGACATGGTTTAGTGGTGGACTTGACAGTGCTGGGTTAATGGTTGGACTTGATGATCTTTGAGGTCTTTTCCAATCTAAATGATTCTATGATTCTATGACTATCCTTAAGAACAGTATCCACAGCATATTCAAAAGAGGGGCTTGCTTGGAATAACCAACAATAGTACAAGTAAAACAACTACAGTAAACAGCAATATAACAGGAGGATTTTTCCAGATTGTTGTGGTTGAGATAAAGACAGTTTAATAGGTAAAGCAAAAGCTGTGCACACAAGCAAAGCAAAATAAGAAATTCATACACTACTTCCCATTGATGGGCAGATATTTAGCCATTTCCAGAAAAGCAGGGTTCTATCATGTGTTAACAGTTACTTGGGAAGACAA